>CAMOHE010051775.1:263786-468653 GCA_946598075.1 Artocarpus hirsutus | reverse complement strand
GCCCTATTTGCCAGGCTAATCCAACCACACCATTTCTTGCCCTCCCCTGTGAACACAGGTACATGAAAAAAAAAAAAAAGAAAAAAAAAAAAGAAAACCTCTTTACTGATCGTAAAATTGAGATCAAATTGGTCATGATAAAATTTCATTCTGCTTTTTTCCTTTTCTACCTAAAATTCACGAGCTCAAACTTTTCTCTTATGTGGGGCACACTTTTGGCTGCGAACGAGCCAAACTTTTCGAATAAATGAGCTGTACCCTGACACAATATTAGAATCTGTTGGTACAAAGAAGGGTGTGATTAGCAATGACTTGTTCATTTATATCTCAGAAGTTTGGTCTGCTTAGAATATATCCAAGTTTAGTTGAGAAGAAAAGAAAGCTTAAACAAAGTTTAATTTCTGATGCTGGCAGATACTGTTACTACTGCCTTAGAACACGGTGTGCAGCAGTTCCATCATTCAGATGCTTGAGATGCAACGAGCTGGTAATGGCCATGCAGCGGCACGGTGGGGTCATTAATACTTCTCAAAATTAGTGGCTATTACCTGATGAGAAAGGGAATTTGTTGAGAAGCATTTACACAAAGTAGGCATAGCAATGTAGAATTAATGTTTGAAAAGTGTCATTGTTATTATTATTATTTTTTTCTGCTTTCATTAAGCATCACAAGCTTACATACAGAAATAATGTTAAATTTGGTCGATTAGATACCTTGTAAAATCATTCGTTGATGATCTATTGAGCGGAGGGGTTCATTCTTTGTCATTTTATGAGTTATGAGTAAGTCACTATATCTGACTTTTCATCATGTTCTTTCTCCTAGGTTTATTCTGTCTGTAGCCGACGAAAGGTTTGACTATATATTCATTTCAGTAAATTAAAAGTGCCTAAAACCAGCCATTCATTTTTTCTATCTTTGATCAAAGTCTCCGTTTCGTTAACAGGCAAAATTTGGTAACCACATGCATAAGTACACATCAAGTTTTTTTTTTCTTTTCCTCCCAACACGGACGAGAAAAATGATATAAAATCTATCAAGGATTGTTAATGTACAACGTTCTTCTAAACTACATATCAGGTAGTGGTGACAACTGACAAGTATTTGCTGTGGAACGCGGCCTTAATTTTATTGGGTGTTTGGCAAAGTGGTGGGAACCGTAGTTCCCACCACAAAATTAGTTATGAACAGTATAAAGCTCTTACATGTTACAATAACAATAAAAATAATTTCTACAGTGTAAAGCTCTCACATGCTACAATAAAAATGGTTTTCACTACTAGTTTTCGTTACCTTCTAATTTTTACCTTCTAATATTCGCTTAAAATTTTAGTTGTTTTCACTAATTTCAGTTGTACTCTCACTATGTGAGAAAAAAATATAATTGTACTCTCACATAAAACTAGTAATAAAAAGTACGTACTTTAACTTTTTTTTTTTAGTAGCTCCACCATTGAATGATTCCGCACTCCAACGTCAGTATTCTTCTTGAAAATAAAATAAAAATCAATTAAAAAATACAATGTCGTTTGTTAGATCTGTTTTTGATCAATATTATCGATTTCATTTGTTTAAATCGACTATACTTAAGAATTTAACCGTAATTTGTAATAAAATCTCGATTCAAGTTTGACCTCTAAGCCATCCGTACATGATGTCCCTTTCTTCTGTAAGAAGTCTTCACTCTTCGAATTATGATTGCCCGTTGCTAATGCTGTAGGACTTATTGCTATTAACGTATGCTATATAGGTATGTGGGACTATATTTACACCAACCTAACATTTTGTAAGTCAAAGATGTTCAAGTTATGAGTACTGCATAAAGTCATGTAGTTTAATACCTTCTTGTTCTTGGTCGGATTATAATAACTTGAACAAGTCTTTAATCACCCAAACAAACTCGTTTAAAGATTTACTGTTCAAATCTTATCAAGGACTTGTAAGGCACTAAGTTTTTTTTTTTTTTTTTAATATTTGCGTTATTTTTATCCTAAACCTAATCATTATTTAAATATCATGACTTAACTTGGTCATTATCCAAATGGAGAGCTTCGAACTTGGTCATTATCCAAATGTAGAGCTCAACATATGAGTTAAAGCTCTCCAACGTGAACTGAGCAGAAGAAGGAAAGAAAGGAGAGGCAGAGAGAAAAAAAATCTCCATTCAAGATCACCGACAAGCATCCAGAGACCATTTTTGACTTTGTTGGTACCATTGGAAAGTCTCGACGAGCCTAGTCTAACGATGTGTTGTGTCGTCGACGATTCAAATCGTAGCTGCCTCAATCGTCGGTGAAAGTTTCAAAACCATCAACTTTCGACCGTTATAACTTTTCTACCTTGCTTTCGATAGGAACGATTTTGGTCTCCACGGACTCACAACAACGAGAGGAACAAAATAGACCAATCTTGCCCATCAAATATCATTAGAAAACAATCTTCGAAGCTGCAAGCCACCGTTTTTTCTCACCACCACCGCCAAAACACTTAGAGGACTTTTGGGCATCAAAACTCACTTATTATTTTCATGTCACCATCATCCTTTGGCTGGAAATTGAAGGCGACAACGTCGGTTGTTGTAGCAAAACTCCATTCACGTCAAAATCAAACACCCCATACTATATTGAAGGTACCAATATGTTCAGTGGGTGACGAGTAGTGTTTTGTCTACCTCAATTTTAAGAAACAGTCGCCGGTATCGTAGAATTTATGGCCATCAAAGTTTGAGAAGGAAAGGGCCGATTTTGGGGATTTCTAACATCATTTGCTGAAATTGACACCACCAATGAACTCACGAGGGTCAATTTAGGGGGTAAGGTCTAAGGCTAGCTGCCAGCAGAGTCAGGTCAATACCCGTTAAACTTGCTCAATGCTGGTTAAATGGTCAACGCTGGTCAAACTGCTTAAATTTGGTCAATGGTGATCAATTGTTGACTTGACCTCCGATTGATGATCCGAGACCACGTCCTAACTTGTTTTGACGTTCCAAATACAACCATGACCTTCGTTTGGGTTAATTCAATTTCATTAAAAATCATCTGATATTGAGTGTATGCATACAGAGGCACATTAAATCGATGGAATAGAAACCAGAACTAGTAGTTGTTGCTTTAGGAATCTCCATAAGTCATTCCTAGCCATCCACATTTCCTTCAAGACCCATTTTGATATAGGGATTCTATTATTTATCTTTTGTGAGATTTTATTTAATTAAATTGATGATTTAATTTTCCAAGATAAAATTATATATAATAGATATCATTTTGTCGTTATAATTATATGAATATTATATGGATAATTGTGCAGACTCGTCCTGTAATGTACAGCGTGGTTGGAATTGATTTTGACATGACGTGATACATGAAGCATGGTTAGGTTAATGGACTATTGTGAACTAGTGAGGAATTAAAATACAATAATGTGACATGTAGCGATATAGATTAAGAGTGTATAAGCACAATATAGAATGAATAAAAATGTGTGATGTAAACATGGCAATGCTTACGTCCTTAGGTTCAAAACCCTAAAAAGGAAAAACAGGAGGAGGCAATAGCGTTTCCTTGGGTCGAAAGTTCTAGAGCATACTATATAGGAATATGACTTAGTAACGACATGGGACAACGAGTCCTTTCACTTAACTACTGGATAATCGATATAGTGTATTATCTAGAGCACCTACAGGAAAATTGAATATAAAATAATATATAAATGATAATGGATATGAGGATGCTATATAATCTTGTTATAATATATGTATATATATGTTATACAAACACAGTAATCGTCAAGCATTTACTAGTTACGGATATAATGGGCTTGTTAAGATTTATTGATGATGTATTGATGAATAAGCTAACCATGCAGGTTCAATATGGTAAGTAATAAAACCAAAGGATGAATAATAATTTCCCTTCTGAGCATGTTGCTACTCATTTTCCTATATTTTCATCTTTTCAGAATTTATAAAGTGTGAGATGGCAATGAGAAAAAATAGCTAAAGAAATTATGTAGCTATATCCAATTGGAACCGTTTCATTTGTTAAGAGTGTTCCTCATTATGATGTGAACATCATATATTTTTATCTGTAACTGCATTAAGTTGTCTTGAGAGTTAGAATAATGATGATGATATATTTATAATATTAAATTAAATGTGCTATATTAAACTGTGGTTTTCTTGTTTTTTATATTTTCTTTAATTTGAAAATTTTTATTTAAGTCATGGGTAAATTTTTTTAAGTTTTAGAAGTTTTATTTTATTTCCTAATCTTTTTATTTAATTAATCAAAAATTACTAACCCTCACTTAAGGGCATTACAGGAGTATTCTTTTACATTTGTCTCTTCTATAGATCTCTAGTATATTGCCCATGGGCACCCTTTAAAGTTACCTCAAAATCGATTGTCAACCTTTGACAAGATTGTTTTTAATTTTTGTATATTATCATTAATTAAGTCAATGCTTGAAATGACGCCTACATGATATATATGGTCGGCTTCTGCAACATCACAAAGGGTTAGATCTCAATCCACAAAATTAAGTCTACAAAACTATATTTAAATTGCTTATTTAAATAAACACAAGAACTTAATCAACTAAACATGAAAAAAAAAAAAAATAGAAACCGGCCATTAATGAAGCACTAATTACTCTTGTTAATACAAAACCAATTTTTCTAATCAATTATTATATATAATTAGAAATGGAAACTGTAGTTAGCACAAAAGGTGTTTGAAATTCGGAAAACAATGAATAGTCGTTAATTATATGGTTTATTTTCAATCAAACTAAAAAACTATTGGAGGTGTTTGGCAAGTTGGTTGAACTGAAGTATTTTTAAATTTAAACACTATAATATGTGAGAGCTTTACATTGTGTTATTTACTGTAACTGCTAAAAGCTTTATATGATAGTTAGTTATAATCAATTAGTTCTAATAAACATTTTAAACACATACAATAAAAAAAAATAAAACATTAATGATTTCTCAACTATTTCCATCATTTTGACTTTAACGACGCACAACTGCAGAGTGACTCTCCACACGTGAAAATCAATGGATCAATAGGGTATCTATCATTGTCTTAAGTCTAGTAATTATACCGTTAATCATTTCTTGAAAGCCATTTGTAATTGAAGAAATAATAATTAATTGTACGAATTTTTATTAAATTTCAAATCCAGGATTCCCTCCTGCTCATACATGTGTCAGTGTAGCCACGCTCCTGAATTTGAAATGGTCCTTTTTTTTGGGATTAAAATTATTCAACTTGTTCTGTAATTGGCAAGCATTCAAGGATTGTGGAATGTCATGATCGATGGGTTACTTATGCCATGTCTACTTGGTATTTGTTGTCCGACATTCCAAAACTTTGCCTCCCAACCGCCCGCGTGCAAGTATACTTAAACAACTATTTAAGTCGTTCAATATATTGTAATTTGTTGATATATTTGAGAATAATTATTTCTTGCATTAATCTCTGCCTTACAATATATATATATATATATATGTGTGTGTGTGTGTGTGTATATATATAGTGCTTATTAATGATCAACTTGCCCGCTTTAATTAGTTCTCTGTGTTTTCATATTTTCCTCTTATTTTATATGATTAGCTATACCTATCCATACGTAATTAAGCTAATGATACTTGATTATTGCCATTGTTTTTTCGTCAATGAAAAAATCGCATGCCAAAATCTAAACTCATGTAAAATAGAGTAAATTGTTATGTTGTATCCTACACTGTTTACTTTTTGCATGTAATACACCTTAAATTTTGAAATTATTGATAATTGAAGTCTAATAGTTATTTTTAATTTTCATTAAGTATTCGTTTTGAGCTTTAATTTTTCTTGAAATGACTAGTTTTGCCCTTAAAAAAATTGTCTATACTTTTTAATGCTTGTTAGCTATTGGACCGTAATTGCTAATAAATTCAAAATTCAAAATATGTTTTGCTAAGATTGAAAGTTTGGAGTGTATCATAAAAACAAGATAGTTTAGGATTTAATAGTGCAATTTACTCTATAAAATATTGATGTACAGGGATCGGCGTACATAATTAAAGAGCTTAAAATGTAGTCATAATTTGAGATTGCTCTCAATTTACCCATTTTGAAATCTAAAATTTCTTCGATTACTAAATATAATTGCATCAAAAAACCCTATAGAAATATAGATATTATTTATGTGACATTTCGGAACGTAGTTCAAACCATAAATTTATGTTTTCTCACATAAAATTTAAATTTTAAATCAACGTCGTTGGTTGAGACTTTTAGTTTGAACCATGTTTTCAAAATGCCTATTAGTGTGTGTAGTATGATACACTAATACGAATTACTAAACGTACAACATTTACCTTAATTAGTTATACCATGGATTCACATTTTACGACAACAGATTAAAATTAGAATCAAGTAGACCACTAAAAATGAATATTAATATTTTTCCACTCAGAACAGTCCAGACTCCCTTATAAGGGTACAAACCCTAAGGAAGTAGGGTCCTAAGAAGCATTTGTTTATGGTTAGCTGAAAGCCATAGCACACCAGCTTTTCCGTGTCCCACTTTTATAAAAAAGCAAAAGCAGGAATAAAATAAAGATACTCACAAAAAAGAAGAAAAAAAAAATAGAGAGAGAAAGGAAGAGAGAGAGATGAGGAAAGAGACAGAGAAATAAATTAATACAAAGTTTCTGAACCCCACTTCTGTATAAAATTCTTTTAGATCACAGGATTAAGCTTCTTCAAGCTCGATATCTTCTGAAAGAGAAACAGTAGTAGTAGTACTACTACTACTGATCACAAAAGCTTTTGCAAAAGCTGTTTTCGGTGTGCAAATTTACTTACATAGAAATGAATGTTATGACAAAGTAGTGCAAAAAAAAAAAAAAAAAGAGAGAGAGAGAGAGAGAGAGAGAGAGAGATGCAAAGGAAAGGAGAAAAAGGACGGTTTTTTTTTTAGATCCCTTTTTGTGGGTTCGTTTGCAAGTCATGAATATCATTATTTGAGGCTTTTTTTTTTTTTTCCTTTCTCCTTGAGGTTATAATTAGCAATTAGTTGCTCAGTAGTACTGAGAGACGACAAATGATGGCTGGAAACCCTAACTGGTGGAACATGTATCCACCGGCTCTGTTTCCTCCTCAAGTTCTTGCTAATGGATCTTCGTCTTCTTCAGTTATCCCTTTCATGAATTCTTTGCCTGATCACCATGTCCAAGACCCTCCACAATCCTGGAGCCAACTACTTTTGTAAATCTCTCTCTCTCTGTCTCTCTCACTCTCCATAAGACACACACTCACAGGTTAAGCTTCTTTTATTATTATTATTTGACAATATTTTTTAACTATATATAGCTTTTTAAGGTGTTATATATATGGGTTTTTGGGTTATTAAATCGTCATTCTCTTCTCTTCAGAGATGTATATATGTATATGATCTTATTCACTTAAAAGTGTTTCGTAGGGTTTTTTTTTTTTTTTTTTTTTTTTTTTTGAGTTATACTACTTAAACTACTTATGTTAATTATTGAACACCTGAAAAATTTATAGTCAGAAAAAAGACAAAAAAAGAAGAAGGAGAGAATAGAATAACTGTGAATGAAAGCTTATTTTGAGTCCTTTTTGGGTGGGGGGTTGCTGAATATTGATTGTGTGCATGTGTGTGACAATATTCTGGTAGTCTTGCTATGATGGGTTCTGGTTTCTGTACTGTAATATAAATGTATTAATATATATATATATATATATATATATATATATATATATTCTGGGTGAAATATGTTCTTCAGGAGTGGCAATACTGCTTTGTCAGGAGATCAGGAAGATAGGTTGTTATTCGGGCATTATAATCATTTTCAGCCCAAAAAGCTGGAGAATTGGGAAGAGCAAATGATCATCTCAAGTACTACCACTACCAGTACAACTGTTAATAGTCCTCCTCCAAGGTTTCCTCTTCATAATATTGTTGATCAAGTAAAGCACGAGGCCGTGGTCAATAATATCTCCCAAAAAGGCAATAACTTGTACGGCCAAGCAGATCATCACGATCAAGGGCAAATATTGCAGCAGCCAAATATTAATAATATTGCAAATTGTGGCAACTGGTCACAAGTTAAAGTTATGCCTGCAGTTTCTTCATCGCCTAGGTCTTGTATCACTAGTAATTTAGGTAGTACTACTTCTAACAACATGCTGGACTTCTCTTACAACAAGAGCCAAACTACAGATCACTCGGCCAGCTCAGAGGTAACAGATCAAGATCTACAAACTTTTACATTTTTTTTTTTGTTTTTTTGCTCTCCTTTTAATTTTTCCCCTCACGGGCAAAATCATTAACTAGGCATTTTCTGAGTTAATATTATGTAATCAAGGTTTATATATGTTTTGGATTATTATTTATCCTTCTGGGTTTCTCACATACATATTTATGTTCACATATATGTGGCTAACATATTTAAAAGTTATACATAATCAATTTATGTATGTATCTCAAAATTGCTGCTTTGATTTGTAGTGTAATAGCACAGCCACCGGAGGAGCAGTGTGTAAGAAGGCTAGGGTTCAGTCCTCCTCCAGCCAACCACCTCTTAAAGTATAACATATTGACTCTCTGATCTCTTTCCAAATGATACATACATTCAAGTAAATATATAAACACTTGCATATATGTTTAAAATATTCCAAAAAAATGTTTCCTTATAATTTATATTGCATAATTAGGTGAGAAAGGAGAAGCTAGGTGATAAAATAACGGCTCTTCACCAGCTAGTTTCCCCGTTTGGGAAGGTAAAAATACTAACCAAAACAATTCTATATATTCTCTCACTTATGTAAACTTGAAACATATTATTTTACATTTTTCTTTTCAGTTTTCTATAAACCATGTAAAAAGATTAGAGTTTTTACTTCTTCTCTCCCTTTTTCTCCCTCTTCCTCTTTTTAAATTTGGCTGCTCAGATCAAAGCTATAATCTTTTCCAGTTCAACCCCTTTTTCTTTTTTCATCCTGGATTCTCTGTTGACATAAAAAGGAAACTGAGAAAGATGACTTGGGTTATTGCGGTGTATCTGTGTGTGTGTTTGTGTTTCTCTTTTGCAGACCGACACTGCGTCTGTCTTGTTAGAAGCCATTGGGTATATCAGATTCCTTCAGAGTCAAATTGAGGTGATGTTTCTACTTTCTTCCCAACTTCCTTATATACATACATACATTTAAATATATATGGACCATGCATATGACAACTGATGTATATTTTAAAACCGTTAGTTCAGATAAAAATTATTTTTTTTGTAAATTTGATGCATATTTTAAAACCGTTAGTTGAGATAGAAATTACTTTTTTTTTTTTTTTTTTTGTAAATTTGATGGCTGAAAGTTACAAGTGGGTTTTTTTTTTTTCGCCAGAGAAATTGCCTAACTCATAATATATAATCAGTTGTGTGCGTGTGCGTGTGTGTGTGTGTGTGTGTGTGTGTGTGTGTGTACTGAAAGCATACAGTTAAAGTTTTCAATAACTCATGCTTTTTTAACTAAACATTCTTTAGTTATGGTAGTCATGATAAATAGCTTTATTCTCTTTTTTTTACTGATTCAGTGTCTCTTCCTTTGATGCAGGCTCTGAGCTCCCCTTACTTGGGCCATGCATCAAAAAACATGAGGAATCAACCATATGTAAGTACTAATTTTTAATACCCCATTTTCCAAAGCAAATAATATATGTATGAAAACCAAATTATAATTTTCAACTATATCTTTCCCTCTTTTGCTCTCTCTCACACACACATATAGAGAAGGCACATATATATCGTCTTGGTAAATATATAATTGATGAGAGAGAGAATTGGTCAGGTTCAAGGAGAAAGGAAATATTAATGTGTGTTTCCTGAAGACTATATGGTCAGGACTGCTTTATTGGATCCATCCCCCCACTAACAGCAAGTGGGGAATCCTGTGTATATAAAAAAGACAAAAAAAATTAACATTTCTAGCCAAAATAATTGAAGAAAAGGAAAGCATCTTATGAACTATTTAATTAATTATTCCTACAGAAAAGCACAGAAAGAAAACTAGATTCTAAGCCTTACGAATTTTAGCATCATATTTAATTATTTTTTAAGCCAACCTAATTAGCGTACAGGACCAAAGAGGAAATATACATATATATATATATATATATATATAAAATATAGTAGAGAGACATGGAAAATACTAATAACTTTCTTCTTTTACTTTTTCCTCCCCATTGAACTATTCAATAACAGCTGCCTGCTGAAAAGCAAAGCTATATGTTCTAAATTAATATGATTTTTTTCCCACTTTTCTAGACAAAGTTGTTGCAATAAAATTGATTAATTAAAAAAACCCTTCATTGTTTGACTGCCTGTTCGTCTCTATATACATCTAATTTATATTTTAGATATACCATCATTGTTATTATTATGATAATCATCACATAAAACTTTTGCCCTAGTTTTATTTATCATTATACATATTCTTAATTTATATACTTATATTAATGATATTTAAATGGAATTCTTATTTGAACCATGTATGATTAATTAGGACATTGAAGAGCAAGAAAAGCTAAAGGACCTAAGAAGTAAAGGACTGTGCTTGGTTCCTGTATCTTGCACTCAGCACGTTGGAAGTGATACTGGAGCTGATTATTGGGCTCCGGCTAATTACGGCAGTGGCTTCTGACTTTGATGATCGCTATAGCTATCTAAGCTAAAAAAAAAAAATTTGCATTTTCATTATTTTTAATTTTTATTAATTTGAATATGAAGCTTTTTGTAAAAGTGATATAACATCATGAGCACTCACTCTGCTATAATCCAAGACTGATTGCTCATGATGCTATTCCCAGCTTTTAATATTCTAAGTTTTTAATTAAATTAGATATATGTGAATCGATCGGTCTAATATTTAAGTAGCAGTGCTTAGTTAATTGTTCTTGGTTATTAGTACCAGTTCCCTTTTTGACATAAAGATGGGATTTAAATATAGTATTCTTGTCTTTCTTTTTGGTAGGAAGAGTAAAGTCATGTCTATCTTGTATTAATTATCAATATTTGCAGCTTTATGTGATATTTGAGCTTATGCCTTAATATCTAGCTGAAAATTAAGAAAGGAAATAAAAATTGAAGAGAAGAATTATTCTTAAACAAGGACTCAACCACGCAATAATTGTGATCTTTTTTGGACAAAGAAAAATAGGAAACGTTGGTTTGACACAAAATTCACCAGTTGCAAAATAATTTTAAAATATAGATAAATAAACCAAAACCAAACAAATTAAAGAGAGTTAGCACAGGAGAAGGAAACTATATATAATCCAAGGTGCACGTAAATCATGTGACCTAAGATGTGCTTAACCAAAGGGGTATTTAAAAAGTGAATTAAAACTAAGAGTTTAAACTAAAAGTAGTATAATATGTGAGAATTTTATACTAAAGTATATTTTTATTTTTCATTATAGTGTAAGAATTTTACACTATTTAAATTGAAACCGATTTTACTCGGTCTTGTATAATTGAGGCATATTAAAATTGAGTTAAAGCTAATTCACATGAAACACTGATGAAAAGTACATGCTACAAGTTATAGTTTGCGTAGAGTACTAGGTTTCCACATATAAAGACTAGTGCTCGATTAGCAGTCTCGCATCAGCGGAAAGCCAGAAACTGCCTAAATTTTTACATTCAATGTCTCTTTTGCCAGCATAGGTTTTACATGCAATATGAAACATTTAGTGCATTCAATCGTAAAAGGGCTCTTAATTCTATGGGTTACAAATTAATCATAAATTGAGAATAGTTGAATATATATTGAGGCCCGTTTTATCTCCACCAAATATAAAAAATTAATTTATCCTCTAAAAGCTAAATTCTGAAATCCCTCCTTCCTCCATTGATACAAACTGTTGCTACATAATCTGTGTCCATACACACCCGCACCTGAGTAGTAGTTTATAAAAAGCTTGTTTAGGAATATAGTTCGAGCTAAAAAATGCTAATTCAAACTGATTTTAGTATAATATTTTCTCTTACAGAATTTAATTTGCTATAGACTTACAAGTTCGAACGGTTGATTCAAACAACGTTCTGAACGATGTTCGGAACGCATTAAAAGTTCCATATCATATATAAGCTAGAAAATGTTCGCTTGAAATCCACAAAAGAATGAGAAATTAGTATTGATGCGGTACATGCATATATGTACACAGTGTAAGTCTCTTAAGCAAATGCCACTGATCAGTCTGTTTGATCAGCTGATCGAATATTGCATTAACTATAAGCAGAGTACTATAACGACCCCACTCTTTTTGTGTCTTTTCGTGATCATCAATACTTTTGGAGATTGCACTTCTCACCCACGTACTGATGACTTATTTGACTTCGGGTCCCTCTTCATGCGTTATCTTGACGCTATATTTTACATCACAATTGATCATCACAAGCATATAATAACAAACCCATATAAAAAAACCAAAAAATAATAATTTAAAAACAAGTTTATAGTTTGAAGTTTGATCAGCAAATGATTTTGATTAATTAGTTTCGCAAGTTTTAGTCATATTTATTGAGGAAGAAAAGTGATGTATATAGCAATTCAATTTGAGCTCTATCTATGTAGCAATAACACTATTTATAAATTTGATAATATCCATGTAATGACATATATGAGAATAATATTCTTGTTGAGATGTCCATTTCTTCAAAAAAAAAAAAAAGAAAGAAAGAAAGAAAGAAAGAAATAAACAAGATGTCCATAATTTCTTCCTTATAAAATTCCATGATATAATCTTGTAGAATCAGAAATTATATACAGTTTTTGCATTTCCTTTTGTTTGCTTAATTTTGATATCAAATCAGTTCTCATCGATTTAGTAGTTGCAGAAAATAATAATTAATCACTTTATAAGATGCGAATAATCTCGATTGTTGGTAAATAAAAGGAATGAATTATTAGCTATAACTATATAATTAACGCTTGTGCGTGTCAATATATGTTATATATAATATACGTTATTGTTAATTCGGTTAACAAGCACATCAAAAATAAAGATAGTTAACAAAAGTCGAAAAATATTTTGGGCAATAATGCACAAAAAAAGGTGCCACTACATATTCTACTATTTTATATATACTTTATTTGTCAATATTTAACACATATTTAACATGTTATATTATTATACTTCAATCAGTGTAATTAATTTGTAAGACGAGGTAGGCCAACATTATTGATTAATTAATTGTCTTCTAAAAAGGGCAAGTCACCAACATTTTTCTAATATTTGTGTTTGTCATTTCTTCATACTTAATAAGATCAGAACTTTGTGGTTCTTGAAATAAGACAATTCTCTGCAAGAAAAGCATGCGAATAGTTAAATCCATATAAAGACAAAATGAAGAATACGAATCCGGGAAAAAAAACAAAAAAACAAAAAAAAAAAGTGTGCATGAATACAAACGAACACCACAAAAAATATACCACACTCGTGCTAAACCTGCAGGTAGAGTTATTCTCATGCTCCACTGGACACTTGAATAATAAAGCTGGAGAACTTTTCATGACGACTCGTGATCATTACTGGGCAGTAGCCAATAACGGTTTTTTTTTAATATATTATATATGCATAAGCTTGCACTATATATACATTCATATATATATATATATATATGATCATGTAGAAATGACTGATCATGATGTGAATGTTGCCAAAATATGGAGCCCATTTTGTCATCTTTTTGAATCACTTTAGGGATTGCACTTGAGTGATTGAGCACGCTCCTCAATGTTTCAGGTGGTGTGGTGAGACTATATATATATATATATATATATATATATATAATACAGATATATATAATGGGTAGCTATGTGCCATCGTAATCGTCACATTTGGGCAACATGTGCATTAGGATCAGAAGAATGAATGCCCATGGTAATTTGGTATATGTACATACAAAAATGAAGTGGAGGAGTAGATACTACTTTGTTGATATATAAGGAAATATAATGCAGTAGATCCTCTTTTGTCTGCTTCTTTGTTAACATTTGAAGGAAGAAAACAAATGAGAAAAGAAAAAAAAAGGAAAAAAGCAAAAAGGAAAAGAAGAAGACAAAATAAGAGGAAGCAAAAGAAAAAGAAAAAAAGAATGTGTTTTAAACGCATACATAAAGAGAAAGCTCACCTATAATTGAGCTTCCCTCCTTTGTTCACAATATCTCATCCCATGCTCTGAGTTCCTTCTTCAAAGTGTAAGTGTTTTTTTTTAAGTGATAATTGTGAGGTGTTTCTCTTCTTTTTTTTTTTTTTAGAGAGTGGTTTTCCTTGTTCTTTCTTTGTGATCTAGAGAGAAGATTATTTTTTCATATTTTGATAATAACATCATTCTATACCTGTCACATGAATATAGCCAAAATTAGGTGAACCACGTTAAATATTTGTGTCTATTTTATCTTTATTTCATTCATTTCTGGTCTTTACTGTCCCAACAAGTGGTACCAGAGCCAAATTCGTGGTAGAATACATTGTTCACATATACGACACTATTCATGTATATGGGCACTATTCATGAATACTATTTATAATGAAACGGTGGTAGTCAAGCAGGTCGCAATGAACAAGATGGTGGCAAAGTTGAAATAGAAAAGTTCAACGGAAGCAATTTCATGTTGTGGAAAATAAAGATGCAAGTACTTTTGCGAAAAGATAATTGTTTGGCAGCTATCAATGGTAGGCCGTAGGAAATCATAGATGATGACAAGTGGAATGAGATAGACAGCAACGCCATTGCCAATTTACACCTAACACTGGCAGACGGAGTATTATCAAGTATTGCAAAGAAGGAGACAACGAAAGAAAATTTGGGATACTCTGACGAAGTTGTACGAGGTCAAGTCACTCCACAACAAGATCTTCTTAAAGAGAAGATTATATACTCTTCGAATAACGGAATCAACATTGGTTACCAATCATATCAACATTTTGAATACCCTATTTTTTCAGCTCATGTCATTTAGGCACGTAATGGGGGAAGTGAACGTGCAGAAATTCTACTTCAAAGTTTACCAAACTCGTATGATAACTCCTTATCAACTTGACCAATAATATCCTCATGGAGTATTTAGTCTTTGATGATGTTGTAGCCATAGTTCTAGAAGAAGAAAGTCAGCATAAGAACAAGGAAGATAGATTGGCAAGCTCACAGTAGGCAAAGCTTTTGACGACGATGAAAAAGAGATCAACAAAATGTGGCCCTAGTAGGAGCCAAAGTCATGGTAGATCAAATTCTAGAAGTAAGAAGAACATCAAGTGTTGCAACTGTGGCAAGAAAAGGCACATGAAAAAGGATTATTGGAGTAAGAAAAGTGGCGAAAACAATTCTCAAGGGAATGTAGTAAGTCCCTCGATAATGGTGGCGTTCTATGTAGCAAAACAATAATAATTGTTGAAGGTAGACAAAAGCTCACTGATGCATGGATCATAGATTCAAGAGCAACATGGCATATGACTTCTCGAAGATAACGGTTTCACCAATATAAGCTAATCTCAAGAGGATCTATATTCATAGAAAATGATTATACCTTAGAGAATGCTAGAATTGACATTATCAAAATGAAGATACATGATGGTATTATTCACAGCATACAAGGTGTACGACTTATGAAGGGTCTAAAGAAGAATCTGTTGTCTTTGGGACAATTAGATGATGCTAGATGCAAGACCTGTATAGAGAAAGAGAGGCGTGCCTGTAGTCACAAAGGCAGAGAAGGTGGCTGCTAATCTATACAGGCTTTTGAGAGAAACATACCAGGAGAGAAAGTTATCTGTTGCATAGACTAGTTCGGGAGAAAAATCGATGATATATGGCATCGCAAGCTTGGCCATATGTCGAAATGAGGCTTCAAGATTTTCTTTGAATAAGGACTGCTGCGTGGGCTCAAACTAGTAAAACAACCATTTTGTTAGCATTGTGTTATAACCAAGCAACACAGTTTGAAGTTCAACATGATAAATAGCTAAGTGCAAAGGAATCTTAGACTTGATCTACTTAGATGTTTGGAAAACATCAATTTTATCCCTAGGAAGGGCAAGATACTTTGTATCTTTCATCGATAATTACTCTAAGAAATGTTGGGTGTATCTAGTCAAGAAAAAAGCAAATATGTTGCCAGTCTTCAAAGTATTCAAAGCACAGGTAGAACTTGAATCTGAAAAGAAGATCAAGTGTCTAAGAACTGAGAATGGATGAAATATATCGGTGATGATTTTGATGCATTTTGTTGAAAAGAAGGCATCAAAAGGCAATTTACGGTGGCATACACTTCTCAGTAAAATGGAGTGCCAGAACGGATAAACAAAACCTTGTAGATAAGATAAAGACTATGTTGAAGACTGCAAGACTAGCAATGTCATTTTGGGCATAAGCAATTAGTAACACTTGTTATGTAAACAATTGATATTCATCAACTGTGATTGATCTAAAGATGCCAATAGAGATGTGAATTGGTGACCCAACTGATTATTCTCGTTTGTATATACTTGGGAGTTTGGTGTATGCCACATATAATGACCAAGAAAGATCAAAGTTGGACCCAAAATCTAGGAAATATATTTTTTTAGGATATGATGATGGAGTCAAGGGGCATCGCTTATGGGATCTTACTGCCCACAAAGTTGTCATCAACAGAGATGTAATATTTACAGAGGATAAACTACAAGAAGAAAAGGGAGATGTAACACTTTGAAAAAGAATTCAGAGACTGTTGCAGTTTAGGTGGAAGATAAGATAGAGAAGATTAGATTCCTTCAAAACAACACCAGCACACGTA
Source organism: Artocarpus hirsutus (assembly GCA_946598075.1). Lineage (NCBI taxonomy): Eukaryota > Viridiplantae > Streptophyta > Magnoliopsida > Rosales > Moraceae > Artocarpus > Artocarpus hirsutus. The sequence continues at coordinate 451,808 of CAMOHE010051775.1, read as the reverse complement.
GTTTAAGAAACAACCAAGGCTAAGACTTTTGATGTTCGTCGATCATATTGTGTGAGAGGACAACTATGTTGGCACTTAGATTATATCACTAAGAGCAATGTTGCATATTGTATGTTAATAGAGGAAAGAGAGCCCTTAACTTTCCATAAGGCTATCAAAATGCTTGATGCATCCTTGTTGATAGCAATAATGCAGGAAAAGTTGGAAGCCTTAAACAATAACAAGACATGGGATCTTGTTCCATTACCATAAGCAAGTAAGGCCATCGGAAACAAATAGCTCTATAGAATCAAATATGATGGTAATAATCAAGTGAACAAGATTGGTGGTGAAAGGATATGCTTAGAAAGAATGTATTAACTTTAATGAAGTATTTTCGCCTATAGTTCGACTCATGACAATCAAACTAGTTTTGGCAATGTGTGCTATGTTTGACCTACATTTAGAGCAGCTAGATGTGAAAACTACTTTTCTTCATGGTGATCTTGAAGAAAAGACTTATATGATTCAACCAGAAGGCTTTGTAGAAGAAGGCAAAGAGAACTTGGTTTGTAGGTTGAACAAACCTCTGTATGGTCTTAAACAGGCACCAGGGTGTTGGTGCAAGTGATTTGATTCCTATATTAAGGGCCTTGGATACAACAAACTCAATGCAAACCTTTGTGCATATTTCAAGAGGTTTGGTGATGAAGGGTTCATCGTTTTGTTGTTGTATGTAGACGACATATTGGAAGCAAGCCCCAGCAAAGATCAAGTCCAAGAATTGAAGGCACAATTGGCTAAGGAATTGATATGAAGGACTTGGGACAAGTACAAAGATTCTAGGGATGCAAATTCACTAAGACAAAAACAATAGAAAGATTTGGCTATCTCAAAAGAATTACATAAGGAAGATCTTACAACGCTTCAACATGCAAGATTGTAAGCCAATTTCGATCCTTTTTCCTATTAATTTCAAGTTATCCTCTGAGATGTGTCTAAGCAATGAAGCAAAGAGGAAGGAAATGTTTCAAGTACCATATGCATCAACAGTGAGGAGCCTAATGTTTGTTATGATTTGTATAAGACCAGACATTGCACAAGCAGAGGGAATAGTTAGTCGATGCATGGCGAATCCTAATAGAGAGTATCAAAATGCTATCAAGAAGATCCTAAGATACATTATAGGTACCTCAGATGCTGTATTATGTTTGGAGGATTGGATTTTATTGTTAGGGCATGTGTGGATTTAGATTTTGTAGATGATCTAGATAGAAAAAAATCCACTACAAGCTATATGTTTACACTTGTATGAGAAGTTGTAAGTTGGGTTTCGAAATTATAGACTGTTGTGATGTTATCTACAATAGAAGCAGAATATATGGCAGCTACACAGGCTTACAAGGGAGCAATTTAGATTTTAAAGGTTATTGGAGGAGCTCGGGCACAGAAAAGAGAAGGTTACTTTGTTTTGTGACAGTTAGAGCGCTTTACACATTACAAGGAATCCAATCTTTCATTCTAGGACGAAGCACATAGATGTTTAGTATTACTTCATGAGAGAAGTAGTGGAGGATGGAAATTATATATGCATAAAATCCATACCAAGACCAACCTAGCACATGTTTTTGACCAAGCTGATCAATACTGACAAGCTTATATGGTGTCGATCCTCGCATGGTAGAAAAAGAATGGTGTAGAGATATCTTTGATCCTTAATCAAATCTCCAAGTGGGAGAATGAAGTGGAGGAATAGGTACTCTTTTGCTGACAAATGAGGAAATAGAATCTACTCCTTTGTTTGCTCCTTTGCTAACATTTGAAGGAAGAAAACCAATAGGAGAAGAAAAAGAAAGAAAGGAAAAGAAGAAGACAAAAAATAGGAGGAAGAAAAAGAAAAAGAAAAAGAAAGAAAGAAAGAATGCATTTTGATGCAGAAATGGAGAAGGAGCTCTCCTATAAATTGAGCTCTCCTCCTTTGTTCAAGGCATCATATCCTATTCTTTGAGTTCCTTCTTCAAAGTCTAAGTATTTTCTTTTAGTGATAATTATGATGTGTTTCTCCTATTTCTTCGAGAAAGAAGTTTTTCATTGTTCTCTCTTTGTGATCTAGAAAGAAGATAATTTTTCTACATTTTGAAAATGACATCCTTCTATACTTGCTACGTGGATTAGCCAAATTTAGATAAACCATGCTAAATATTTGTGTCCATTTTATCTTCATTTCATTCATTTTTTGTCTTTACCTTCCCAACAATAAACACTATAATTAAGTGGTAATTGAGGATCCTAAACTTTGAAATATTTTCAAAAGATTCATGTTATTGTTTTCTTTCTTAATGTACACCATTGGGCTAACAACAACATTTCATTATTGTTTCTACAATGCCTAATTGGATTAAGGAAAGTGTAAATATAATAAGAAATTCATAAAAAAGCACATTAAGTTGTAATTAAGGGGCCAAGTAAAGTAAAGGCTCTGATGCTAATGATGACCGAGCTAAGAACTTTTCACATTAGCTGTAAAATGACACTAAAAGCTTTTAACGTTCAAAAAAATCGATAAATCAAGCAACATTGTTAAGTAGGTAGATTTCACATAGATTTTTGACCGATGTAGAATACATTATTCAAAATCTTACGAAACAAAGATTGACTACTATGTATATTTGATATTGAAAAGACGAATAATATATATAGAATTAAGAAATATTTATCTTGTTATACCCTCTATTTTAAGTTAATTCAAAACATATACCTTCGGTTTTTAATCTCATCGAATGTATACCTTTAAATTAGATTTGATATACAAATTTATATCTTTCTTCAGCCAATACTTGATTTTGATATTTAAAATAGCTAAATTATCCTTAACTAAATAGAGCAAAACTAAAACTTTCAAAAAATAAAAAGAAAACAAAAACAAAAACACACAATACACCCATTTTTAAGGATACTTTATATATTTTTTAAGTCAAAACTTTAGTATAAAATTTTTTAAAATTTGTAAAGTTATCTTATTTTTCAATTTGAGGATATTTTAAACAATTTCCTATATCAAAATTGAATATTAATTGGGAAAAGATATAAATTTATGTATTAAATATAATCTAAAGGTATAAATTCGGTGAGATCTAAAATTAAAGGTATGTTGTTTGAATAAACCTAAAGTATATAGTATAGAAAGGTAAATAACCTTAGAATTAAACTATAGACATAAATTAATAGACTTATTTATTAATTACTATCTACGCCATAATTAAAAATGAACTAAATTTATCGAAAGTTGATATATACACCAAAGAGCTGCGATAGAAGATTTTGTTATCTTCCAATCGTCCCCCCATATTGGCTGAGATAATATTAATTAATATGTTGTAAACTGTGACAAGCGAGACTCATGTTCATGGAGTTTGAAGAATGTTACTCTATTATTTTTTATCTTTTCATTTTTCTTCAGGAAAAAAATTCCAATATATATATATATATATATGCATAATTATAGTACTAATAACCCTAATATATATATATATATATTTATAGCACCAATAATATTAATTGAATTACAATCAAACTAGTCAGTTAATCAGCTGCAAAGTGGAGAATTTAGTAAAGTTTTTGCAGAGTTATTAGATAATAATGTGCTAAAAGTCTCTTTTAATTTCTAGGCTAATTAAGTAGAAGAAATATTAGGATTTGCATGATCTTAGCAAATTTTGTCCACGTTTCTCTAACCGATGTGTTTAATTTAAATAATAATATGAAAAGAGTTGAACAGCTAACTAATGTATTCGAAATACCATTTCATTGCATTTAAAAAAAAAAATATCATTTATCCCTTCAAAAAAGCATTTCATTGACATATTTGTACTATTTTTCATTTTGCTCCAAAATAACAAAAAAATCAAGGGAATCCCAAGGCCCAATAGTTTTCTTATATATGTTAGTTGGGGCACTAAATAATTAATTTATTTTTGAAGAAAACATTTTTTTTTTTGGTTAGCTCCAATTTTTTATCATAAGGAAATTACTAAAATTTTTGGACCTGTTTCTTTCATATCCTTACAGCCATCGGCTTGAAATTTGACAACGTTGTTGTTGTTGTTGTTTATTTTGTTCCCCCCTCGTTTACTTGACTTTCTTTTAGGATCATGAAATGAGGAATCTAAATACGTCTAAAAGATCAGAGCAAAGAATCTACAAAAATATGTTGGAGAAAATCAATACAATAGAAAAGTTATTAGAAAAAGAAGCACATGGTATATAAAAAAATAAATTAAGCTCGAGTGCATATATATAGAAATACTTATGAACGTAATTATTATAAGTTATATGATGTTGATACTTTGTGTAATCTTAAACATAAGACCTCAATTATAACCAATATTATGTAGCTTTTGCTTCAATTTATTACATGTTCTACACATATCAGCAACAATAAAGATAAAAGTTTGCACATCTTGTTTATTTATTCATATTATCTTTTATCATTAGTTTTGTTGTCTGAATTGCACTCAATAGCCTAATAGTCAAATATATATGTAATCTGACAATTCTGTATTACATTTTGTACAAATGTATCTACCCCTGTATATACGGATTTTTTTTTTTTTTTTTGCCTTGCACATTTTGTAGTGATTGTCGGATCTATAATTATTTGAAATTCAGTAGAACGTCCTTCCCCAAAGAGTCATGTCTTTTTCCAACACCATCAAAGCGAACATAATTATGAAAGAGGAGGACCAAACTAAAAAGATGAGGTAAGTGAGGTATTTTTTAAATTTTCTCTATTTATTTGGGGTGATGCGAAGCGTAATGATTAGAGAATATTTAGAAACCAAGTTAGAAATTGAAGTTGAAACTTAAACACTGTAACATATGAGAGCTTTATATTATAACATGTTTTGTTTTATACTATTATATGTGAGAGTTTTATGTCGTAATAGTTAGAATTTTCGTGTTAAAATTTAATTCTCAAACACTCTCTATATGATATATACCCTTAAGTTACTTTACTTCTTTAGTTTTGAATCTTTTTCTGAGAATTCCACACTTTTTTTATAGTGAGACTTACACACTTCTTAATTTGATAATAATGTAAAAAAATAAAATAAAATGAGTACATGAATCCATAATGTTTTAGAAATAACATAGTCCTTACTCCATATGTTCCTTTCAGTAACAGAATTCTAGATTTCCCTATTCAATAACGTCAGGAATAAAAAGTTGTGAAAATATTACATTACATGTTTATAACAACAGGATTGAAATATAACATTTTGTTAGGAATACTTTAAAACTGGCTAAATACGCACTAATTATTATAATAACTATAACATTTTATGCTACAAAATTACATACTGATTATTATAATGGTTTTAACTATTAATATTTGTTCCCTAAAAAAAATTAATATTTGTAAATATTGTAAACCTTTTTACTGTATTCCAACATGAATTTTTTATTTGTTTTTGGTAAACTATATTCCAACATGACTCTGTATTTTTATTAAGGTGTTTGAGAAGTATGGTTAGTATCAATAGTTGAAACGAATTTTAGGTTAAAAATATTGTAGCATATTAGAGCTTTATACTGTAGGAATTTTTTGCTTTTTACCATAGTAGCATGTGAGTGTTTATTACTTAAAACTAATTAGTTCTGACCGATAGCCAAGCCAATCTAATTTAAAAAGTAAAAAGTATATAATCTGTTTATTTTTTAAGGAGTGAATTAATATATGTTTTCATTACACAAATACACTTATATGTTCCTTTTTTAAAATTTCATATATTTAGAACCCAAAAATACCCTCTAACTAAATATTATCATGTATTCAAATTTTTATAACAAATTTCTTTATTTTTTGAATAGTTAAATTAGGGAAAAAAATTTACACGTATATTTATTATTTTAACATGTTATGTTGATGCATTATTATTATCACTTGAAGTCTTAAAAAAATGAGCATCATTGAGTATCATTATCATTATATATCATTAACTTAATGATATTACAATTATATAACCTATAAGATACACAAAAAGACTTAATAAATACTATATCATTAATTTAATTACATATCACCAAAAAAATAGGAAATATCATTCACTTGAAGTCTTAGGAAATAAATATCATTGTGTATCATTATCATTACGTATTATTAACTTAATGATATATCAATTATATAAGCAGTAAGACAATTAACAAGACTTAATAATACTATGTCATTAATTTAATTACAACACCTTAATTTTAATTTATCAGTAAAATTATATCATTAATTTAACTATAACACGTTAATTCTAATTTATCATGAATTTTAAAATCGTTATTTTAGATACCAATTTGAATCATTTAAAAATTCTATTGGGCCAAATCTTAGATCTAACATGGGGTCAACAGCAAGCTTGGGTAAGGGGGCTGGGCTCATGAACCTTGGCCCAAAAATTTGATCAGTGGCTACCTCACCTCCGTTTCTTCTTCTTCAACGGTAAACACAACGACTGTACCAAATAGTTGTTCACCTTCGTGGAGTAGGAGAAAAAAATGGCAGAGAAATGGAACCACACAGCTCTTCTAGTAGTCGACATGCAGGTTCCTCTTCTTCTCTCTCTCTAGAAACTTCTTGTCTATCACTCTCTTGATTATCCAAGGACTGTGTCGGGTCAAGTTCAATTCTGGATTCGCAGAAAGATTTCATTCACGAGGATGGTCTAATGCGAGTAAACGGAGGCAAAGCCATAGTCCCCAACGTAATCAAGGCCGTCCAAGTAGCTAGGCAGCGTGGCATTCTCGTAATTTGGGTATAATTATTCCATTTCTAAACACCAATAATTTATGACTTTTTTTTCAACCAAAGGGTGTTAGATAATCAATAATATATATATATATATATTGTGTGTGCGTGTGCTTTGTGTTATTAAGGTTGTTCGTGAGCATGACCCGCTGGGGAGAGATGTTGAACTATTTAGAAGGCACTTATATGGTGATGGTTAAGTGGGCCCCACATCGAAGGGAAATGTGGGTGCAGAACTAGTTGAAGGGCTGGTGATTGAAGAAGGGGACTATAAATTGGTGAAGACCCGTTTTAGCGCTTTCTTTGCATGTCATCCTCATTCATTTCTTAACGGTGCTTGGATTGATAGTTTGGTTATCACTGGTATGTTGGGTTTTTTTTTTTTTTTTTTCTATATTATAATGCTAGAAAAGAAAATTGTTATTTTTCAGAATTCTGTGGTGGGATACAGTTTTTAGTCGTCACATATGAATCATATGAGATTAAATGAAGTATGATAAGTTTACAGAATTAGATGAAGAAACTGACACTTAAAACACGTGTCCTACCCGCCAAAGAACTGTTTGAAGGTGTTTTTGATTTTCTAAGCTGAGATTATATAATTTTATAGGTGTTCAGACTCCAAACTGTATAAGGCAGACTGTGACGCCACGGCTGCTGCTACGCCTGAGATACATGTTGGTATGAATTCTTTGTTTTTTACATAGCGTTGGATTTTTGTTTGTTCCGTTTAGCTTTTATTTCAGAATAGATAAAGTTGGCAATTTTTTGCGGGGGAACAATGGAGATGGTCTTCAAAGAGATCTTATAATGAAATGACTTGCAATTCCTGAGGTTGCCTTGAGTATAATTTTCTCTACTTCCCTGCATTTATAGGAAAATTTAGTATTAAAAATTGGATTGGGAAGAAGTACTAAGTTCTTGGTTGATGCTAGGTCTTAGGGTGTGCAGCAATTACTGAATGAAGGTTAGATATGGATCCTTCAAAGACAGGACTGACTAATAATGTCGCCCGGAGTTCACTCCCAGAAATGTAGCCATACTTACCCCTCACGTCAAGCTTACGAGCCTCTTAACCATTCTTATTTGATCACAGTGGAGGGGCAAGTAAAATAAAAAAAAAAAATTCAAGTTAGGTGTAGGGATAATTAGGCTCTAACTGATGAGTTCCGCCATATAAAGGGGACACTCTGCTTTTGACTTATAGCCTATCCCTTTTTCTTCCCTTTTGAGAAATAGAACTGACTAATCCCAGTCAAGAAACTCAATGCCATTGTTCTTAAACAACTTGGAGTGGGACCTTTAAGCAAGTTCTTGCCTTGCCCTTTAGGTAGAGGGAATAGGAAAAGGAAATAGTTAACGCAGTAGAAATAAGGGATGAGGATTGTGGGTAATGAAGGGTATTTTCTTTCTCTATATCTAGTCTTTTTTTGGGGGGGGCCAACAAATAGATAGTTTATCTCCCACCTAGCTTCCTTCCTCATTAGGGACCTTACCCTTTGAAGTTCTATTAGGTAACAAGCCGAAAATAGGGTATTGTTAGTTGAAATCTACAGCCCATTAATCTCTCGAGCTGAGAAACAGCAAGTGAAGAAAACTTTGGGGAACAAATTAACAATGTTGTTTATATCATCACCAATTAATATGGAGCAAAAGTTGAAAAGAATCCTGCAAGGATAAGCCACTACATTCTGCATTTTGGTAATGTTGACGTAAAATCCACGATACAAACAACACATGGTTAGCTGTTCTCTTACTGTCCTTTCCATAATAAGAAAATAATTTGAGTAATGAAATTATCTTCAAATGAAAGCAAGATTGAGCTATATCTTGAAAACAAATGAAAGCTCTACCTCTATTGTTATACATGTGCGTTTTCAGTATGCATGCTATACTTTCTCACGGATGATTAGTCTCTTCCAAGATGGACTGCTAAATAGTATCCGAGACTGACATGGAAATTTGACATTTTCCCGAACCAGCCAACATATTTGACATGAAGAATGTCAGAGTTGCAACACAAACTTTTCAAGAATGGTGTGATCATAATGCTTGACGGTCTGCACTAGGGATCCGTTCCGCTCGATGATCGCAGTACAACAATGGTGTAAACATGGATATTCCTATAAGAGCTGTTTACCTGCCTCTGTTATCGTTGCGGCATCATCTTGTATTTCACTACCACCCACTTGCTCCACTTGCCGCTACTTTAGCTTGTTCAGTACAAAGACCATATTAGATTGAAAGCAATCTTGATTTTCCCTGATCCACGCCCCACTAGGTGAGGCCTGACCATATAACATCTTTGTTGTGTTGACTGTGACGCTACTGTATTGTATAAAAGGAATTTTGTACCTTATCGTAGTGCATGATTCTAAAAGTTAGATCAAGGTCATACCGAAACAAAAAAAAAAAAAAAAAAGACAAAACTAATAAAATCTAATGCGGATATAACTGTTTAAGATGGAGCAGCTTTTTCTATACCCATGCCATAAAAATCCCATCAATACAATTTTGTGTATTGTATGGATACATGCACACGTTTTCCGAACAGATACGAAGTTCAATTCTAGTACAGTGAATTTTGTTGCTGAATATGGAGTAAAAAGTTGTGTTGATTTATATTCTATTCTAACAAAAGTTTTACTATAATCACATGAAAATATACTCCTTTGGTTCTATAGAGCACACTAATACAATAGGCAAAATTATAGAGGGAGAAAGATGCCAAAAAGTCATGTCGTTTTCCACACAAATGTAAAGCGAATTGTTAGAAAGCTGGAAACGACGCGGGACGATCTGTCGTTTTCTTATCGATGTCAAAAATTCTTGCTGGCTTGCAAACAAATTGTCGTTACTAAACGACACAATTTTTGTCCACAAACTACAAGTCCTTTATATTAATAGAAGACGATAAACTTTCGTGGCAAATGAGAGACAAAGAGGCCCTTTTCTAGTGCTGAGCAAACGACACGTTATCTTAATTAAATGAGTGCATATATCAAATGTCCAATGCACAGGAAAGTTCTTGCCTGCAAACGAATTGTCGTTTCTACTAAATGACACAAATTTTTGACAATAAACTACATGTCGTTTTAAAGCATACAACAAGAAGGAAACTTTGCGCATGAAACGACATGTATATCTTACGACGGTGAAATTTTATTTGATGCAGAAACGAAACGTTTTGCAAAGTAAACGTCAGCGAGAGTTTTTAAACGACAACATTAAACGACGGCAAGAAAGCTTTATACCTGTCGTGTTCCTATATAGGAATCATCCGTCGGAATGTTGTTTGGAATGATGTTATTGCAACACCCCAAAGACAAACCTATAATACTTGTCCTGGCTCCTACGTCCCACCTGAAATCCCACTTTTCCATAGTATTCATCTTCATATTTACGACAAAACCAATACAATATAATTCTGGGTTATTTATTTTTTAATATCTTCTATTTTAGGTTTATTCAAATAATATATATTCGATTTTTGATCTCATCAAATATATACCTTTAGATTAGATTTTATATATAAATTTATACCTTTGTTCAATCAATCTTTGATTTTGACTTAAAAATTGCCTAAAATACCTTCAAATTAAAAAGAAGATAACTATAAAAATTTTAAAAAAATTATACTAAGGTTTTTGCCTTCAAAAATATATAAAATACCTTAAAAAATAGGTGTTTGTGTGTTTTTATTTTTGTTTTTATTATGTTTTGAAAGTTTTAATTTTTTATCTTTTACTTAAGGATAATTTAGTTATTTTAAATGTTAAAATCATCTATTGACTGAAGTAAGGTATAGATTTGTGTATTAAATCTAATCCAAATGTATACATTTGCTGAGATCAACAACTGAACGTATAGTTTTTGAAGTAACTTAAAATAAAATATATAGAAAGTTAAATATCCCATATAATTCTTAATGTGTTAATGATTGTCAATCTGATTGGTCTGGCCTATTATTAGACTCAAGATTTGAGCTTACTTGGCCATATTCCGTTTCGAAATCAATTACTTTTTCTCTTTTTCTTTTTCTGCGTCTTTTCCAAGCAAAGACGTTGTATTCCGTTTAAAAAATATGGAAAGTATATGACTCTTTTTTTAATCTATAGTATCTTTTCTACCAAGTAAAAGTGATGCTTCACATGCAATTATTAAGTGACCAAAGTATCGTCACTGACCCAAAAAAAAAAAAGCCTGAAAGTTGAGTCCATTTAATATAATGACCACGATCCCAAAAAAAAAAAAAAAAAGGAAGAGACAACACATATATAGAATATAGCAGATGCAAAAGTGGACTGGTTGGTCCATTGTTAGAAAGTCGAAAACTAGCACCCATGTGAAAATGTTTCCTTTTTGTTAACTTTTTTCCCCATTATTTTGTTGGAAGGTTATATTTGGTGATATAAATTGAGTAAACCGTAAACCCCCAAAAATAAAAATGTGTAAGTGGGATATGAACTAAGAACACTACTTTACACAAGTACATACTCAAATAAAAACACTTCTACCGGATAAATCTTTGGTATAGTCATAGATTAGATCTTTGAATTTTGACATTCACAAGGGAATATAATATATTATATATGAGACTAAGAGACATCAATGTGTGGGACTACATAAACATGGGTTATGTTTTCAAAGCAGCAGTCAAAGGTTCCCCATAACGCTTTGCTCCATTTGGGTTTTGGACAAGAAAAAATTATTGTGTCTAAATTATTATTGTGAAATTAAAATCTAACACAATATTTAAAATATCTTAAAAATATATTTAATGATATAGTAATTATTTTAATGATATTACATGTTATACTATATAATTACATATAAATAATTTTAATGATATTATTACGAGACATTTGTAAAATTTTTACAAATTAGAGTTATATTTCAATTCAATAAACATAATGGGACCAATTATCTCATTTTACACTTTCACCCTTTTCACCCTTTCACCCTTGGACAAAGGAAGCTTGAGAACGGTCGGCCATGCCATACTTGGTATGGGCCCTACAAGCCCATAACTCCAAAGAGGACTTTAGTCTTGTGGGCCAATTCCGGCCGGCCCGGGCCAAATCCAGCCCGCAATGGCTCCGCGGCTCCACAGTCTCAAATGCTTGAACTTGGATCAAAAGTTTCAATAACAAAACAAACGGGCGCATTGTTTTGCTTTCAAGACTTTTTTTTTTTACTCCTTCCACTTTTCTCTCTTTTTTTTCTCTTTTTTGCTTGGGGCTTTTGGAAGTCATATGCGCTACTGACAACTCAATCAACCTTTCCTTTCCTCTTCTTTTTTCTTTTTTAAAAAAGAATAATGTTCTTTTAGCTAGTTCAGGGAACATAAATTGTATTATCAGAAAGATGTCGCCTGATAATTGGGCCAATGTCGCTTAGATTACTTCATCTTATACTTTTGCATGTTATACATGGCATTAATTTTACAGAGGTTTTCATAAATGTCACGTTTAAAACTCACATTCCATAAATGTCACATATGTTAGTGTGGCACAATTTAAACATGTAATATGAGTGATAGCATGACACAATTTTTTAAATAGGTTTAAAGTGGGTTCTTTGGAATAAATCAAACAGTTGAAGTAAAGATAGAATTTTTACTATGATTTTCAAAGGTTTTCTTCTTGAACTATTTGTTTTTTTTTCAAGTGAACTTGGAACGTACAGAAATAACAAGTTACACATAACATGTATTAGTTTAGGTTCCAAATAAAGAAAGATGGGCTAATCACAAATTAAAATATAAGCAGTCGTAACTAAGTCGGATTATAGTACACGACAAATTCTACAACAAGGTGTTCTATTTAAACGACTAGATATATACCAGAGGCTCTATTAATTTTGACCAAATTCAACGTTCATAAATAATGCTCGGGCAATCTATGAGTGAATACCCTCTATTGCTGAACGGTGCTTACAGCAAAGGAAAACAAGATGAGAAAACAAGTTTGCCTTGCTTAAATCAGTTAATAAGTTGCATTATTGCTGCTCATGTCATTTTCTTTCTCTGTTACTATGGTCTCTATAAACCGTTAATGGGGGAAGATGGGATGTCATTTCTAAACCTAACTGTATGTTTGAAATCATTTCTAACTTGATAACAGCTGCATTCAATTAATCTGGAGACTTCTGAAGATTGAGGGACCTTTTTTTTTTTTGGTTCTGAGTTTCTTATGTGACAGAAAGTTGAGGGGGACTAGCATGAAATTCAACACGCAAAAGTCTAGACTATGAGGGGCATGGTACATTGCTATTTAGACTGGCGAGTATGCAGTAGCAATAAATGCTATTCCCTCTCAATTTTTTATTTTTTATTATTTTTTTTAATTTTTAATGGTCCACCAGAGTTTTTGTGTGTGAGGAGGTCCACCCAAGATGATTGATTGTGGTAGGGCTGGTAGGTAATGTTAGAGTGAAGCAAGGAGCAAAGCGTAGGTGAATTGTTGAAAAAGAAAAATAGAAACATTTTGATGAAACTCTACCCAACTATATGCAATTAATTCTACCAAAAAATCACCGAGTATTAACTACAATGAGACTAAGAAAAGCACCTTCGGTTATTCAGTGAAGTGACAAGGCCGATTGTTCTCCACAATAATGTTTGATTTCAGTGAGTTTTACTTCTCCTATAGCAGACAAGAAATACAAGCAATTAATTTTGTACAAAAATGCATTCCTTCCTTGGGATTATCTCCTTGGATTGGATATCCTCCATGTGTATATATAACCCCTTTTTCTTTTAGAAAAAAACTACTATGAAAGGCCATGTCACATCTGAACATGGTTATGGATTTCACTTCACAAGAATTCTAAGCAACTATTCATAACTTGACAGTCTATCTATTTAAGTTTTTCTGTTCATGTGTCTTAGTCAGTGGATTTGGCAGCATGCAATAGCTGAGTGTAAGATATAATATGTGTTAAGAGAAGAAGTCCCATTTTTTTCCTTAGCGGGTGCAAAGGAAAAGGAAAAAGAAGACTCATCAAAGATAACCCTTTTACATTTTTGGGGCTATACGAAGTTCAATAATTAACGTTCTTGGAATAAAATGTAAACGTATCAAGAGTCTGAAAATGCATGCACAAAACTATTGCTGGGTCCTCCGTTTTTAATGCATAAAAAACATTCCGCGTCTTAATTCTGAAAAGTCAATCTTTTTAGCCAAAAGGAATGGGAAAAAATTATGTAAAGTCAAAATCAGAAATCTAAGCTCATTCCCAAAAGCTTACAAAAAAACATACCAAAAAATGCAAAAAAAAAAAAAAAAAAACACAAGATGAGGGAAAAATACAAAACTGTAAAAAAGTAATAATAATAATAATAAAAGGCAAAAAAAAATAATTTTTACTTTTTAGGGGTCGGATTGGAAAAATCCCAGTTACCAAGAAAGTTAAAAAATGGTCTGTATATAATGTCCCACTGCCACATCAGAAATAGATGGCAGGTTAAAAATACTGTATATGGATAACATCAGTGATGTGGTACATTGGTACTGTAAATATGTTAAATCCACGTGCATCTAGACAAGGCATGGCCGAATTTCAGTTCTATGATATAAAAAATTACCCTAAAATCCGTCTTGTCATTGGACCTTAATGAACTTGCACACTCTTGCAGTGATATTGACCTGTGACTGGGGCCAAGGAGCTGGAACAAGCAAAAAAATGGTGGACCATCCTATTCATTGTGAAGACTGTCACACTGTAGGCCTGTTTGCTTTTGTTGTTAAAACTTTTAAAAATATTTTTATATATTTTTTAAGATAAGAATTTTAAAAATATTTTTAGTATAATTTTTAAAAAATTTTATTTTTTAAAACAAAAATATTATCACCTATTTTAAAAACAATACCAAACGGTTTATATCTTTCTCTAACATCCCTCGATAATGTATTCTCAAATACCAAATATTTTAGAATGAAAGATTTATTTCATGATCCCTAAATTTTATAGTTATTTACATGTTTTCCTTCTAAGTTTAAAAACTCACACTCTATTATGTAAATTTTTTAATTATGAGCTGTTTGACAAGTTAATTAGAATTAAAGTTATAAATTTAAAAACTGTAGCATATAAGCGTTTGATATTGTAGCAACGTTTTACTTTTTACTGTAACTGTTGAGAGCTTTATACTGTAAATTTAGTTTTAACTAACATTATAAACACATGTTTAATCTCACTTAATCCTTTTTATTAGGATTTTCCTTAAAAAGGTCAAAAAAGAAAAAAATAGTCTTACTTAACCTTCATGTTAAAATTTATATTGAAAACAAACAGAAAAAGACTATTTATAGGAGGTGTGACAAATAAGTTTAAACTTATAAAACATGTGAGAGTTTTATATTACAGTATATTTTTGTTTTACAATATAATATATAAAAGCGTTGTATTATTTACGGTTTAAACTCTTTTACCAAAAGCTCCATTAATCTCACTTAATTCTTTTAAAATGTAAAATAGAAAATTTTTAAAAATTTAAGAATGCATAACCATAAAAATTAAAGGACAAATATGAGAATAATAATTGAAAAAAAAAAAAAAAACACACACACACACACACACACAGAGACAAACATTTCTCTCTTTCTTTTTCTCTAGCCTTCAACTTACATACGACTAAACTAATTAATGTAGTACTATTCCTCTTATACGAGTATATTAAGCGGGTGATAGAATACTCTTGTTCTTTTGGTGGGACAGAGGCCAACAGGAGAGAGAGATGGTACAGATCATGGAGTGTTGTCCTCTTTATCTAGTTCTCTTTTAGCATTTTCTCTCTGCTATATGTTTTCTTCTCTCTTGCCATTGCCATTCCTCGGCCCTCAATATTTGTACTAGTACTACACTACCTAGTGTACCTTATAAATATATTTATATATATTTACCTTCTGCTTTCACACGCAAAGAGATGTTTCTTCTTTGTCCTGGACTCAATCGAGAAGATCAGCCGTGAAATCACTCAGATCACAAAACATATATTATTGTTTCTCTCTCTCTCTCTTTCTCTCTCTGCTGTGTTTCTCTTTGGTAAGTGTTTCCTTATTCCAGAAGAGGAAATTCTTGAAGCCATAGTAGCTACCTTAGCTTAGCTAGTAATGGAAAGGAAGACGGATCAGAATCAATCTCCAGATGTGGAAGAAGACATGACCAACCAACTCATTCCTGCCAAAAGAACAAAGGGTGGCCTCATAACCATGCCATTCATCATAGGTACATTAAATTAAATTATATAAAAAAATATAATGATATATTTTTTTATATTTCTAAATTGAGATATTAATGTATTTGGACATTTTGTTTGTGCAGTAAACGAGGCTCTTGAGAAAGTGGCAACATATGGGCTATTGCCAAACATGATATTGTATTTGATGAAAGATTATCATGTGGGATTAGCCAAAGGTGCCAGCATTCTTTTCCTATGGTCAGCATCCATCAATTTCATGCCTCTTGTTGGGGCATTTCTCTCTGATTCTTATCTGGGTCGATTCCTCACCATAGGCTTCGGTTCCATTGCCAGTTTCACGGTAAAAATCAACTACTTCCTCTTTTTTTTTCCCCTTCAGTGCGTGTCTTAGTTTGTGAATCTAATATAATTGATTATCCACTGATTATCTTTGGCCTTTTTTTTTCTCAACTGATTATACTAGATTTAAGTCTCTATCTCCCTCCAACAAAAAGTCTTGGGACATCATAAAAAAGTGCTTTTTGAGGCCCAGAATCATGTGATGTTTGCAGATCAGCACTGTTGTTAGTGGTGTTTAATGATGATAATAACTTTTTGGTTTGGAAACCCCCAAAAAAAAAAAAAAAACACACAAAAGTAAATTATTTTCCTTTGTTTGATGACAGGGAATGGCTCTCCTGTGGTTAACAGCCATGGTTCCAAGGTTAAAGCCATCTTCATGCGACATATTAACCCAACTATGCAAATCCCCAACAAGCTCTCAAATGGCAATTTTAATACTTTCCTTTGCTCTCATGGCCATTGGAGCTGGTGGAATCAGGCCTTGTTCTTTAGCATTTGGTGCAGATCAAGTTGACAAAAGGGACAACCCCAAGAACCAGAGGGTCATAGAGAGGTTCTTTAATTGGTACTATGCCTCAGCTGCTGTTTCTGTCATTATTGCCTTAACTGGCATAGTCTATATTCAAGAAAATCTGGGATGGAGATTGGGTTTTGGAGTTCCTGCAATTCTCATGCTCTTTGCAACCATCTTGTTCTTCCTTGCCTCTTCTCTTTATGTCAAGCACAAGGCCAATAAGAGCTTGTTCACTGGGTTTGCACAAGTGATTGTGGTTGCTTACAAGAACAGGAAACTAACTTTACCATCTGGGAGGAACTCTCAAGGTCTTTATCACCACAAGGAGGACTCTGAGGCTGTTGCACCAACAGACAAATTAAGGTATAATCACATTTTTTGGTAGTTACTTTCAATGTTATAAAAAAGCTAATACATTATGGACCTCCTTTTTGTGTGACGATTATGATTAACTGTAGGTGTTTAAATAAAGCTTGTATAATTAGAAATCATGAACAAGACATTGCCCCAGACGGGTCAGCTTCAAATCCTTGGAATCTGTGTACGGTTGAGCAAGTGGAGGAGCTTAAGGCCCTTGTCAAGGTCATGCCAATTTGGTCTACAGGGATTATGATGTCAATTAACGTTAGCCAAAGCACCTTCCAATTACTTCAAGCCAAATCAATGGACAGACATATTGGAAGCTTCCAAGTCCCAGCCGCCTCCTTTGCCATGTTTGTAGTCATCTCCTTGGCTCTTTGGGTTGTTATCTACGACCGACTAGTTCTACCTTTAGGTTCTAAAATCCGAGGCAAGCCGGTTAGGATTGGCGTGAAAACAAGGATGGGAATTGGGCTAATTCTCTCATTCTTGGCAATGGTAGTTTCCGCGGTAGTGGAGAATGTTCGGCGAAGGAGAGCGATACAAGAAGGCTTCCTCAATGATCCCCACGCGGTTGTGGGGATGTCAGCTATGTGGCTCATCCCACAACACTGCTTGAATGGCTTGGCAGAAGCCTTCAATGGGATTGGCCAGACAGAGTTTTACTACTCTGAGTTTCCCAGGAGCATGTCAAGCATTGCCTCGTCTCTGTTCGGATTGGGAATGGCTGTGGCAAGCCTGTTGGCGAGCGTTGTTCTAAGCGCCGTAGACAACGCAACTTCAAGAAAGGGAAAACAGAGTTGGGTCTCTGATAACATCAATAGGGGCCACTATGACTATTACTATTGGCTTCTTGCTATTATGAGTTTTGTGAATCTGTTTTACTTTCTGATCTGTAGTTGGGCTTATGGACCCTGTGCAGAACAAATGAGAAAGGTTAGGGATGAGCCCGATGGCACAAAAGAAGAAGAGATGTCCAAGGTAAGGAGTTTGATTAGGGACGAAAGAAAAGAGGAGGGAAGAGATCAATTACCTATCTAAGAAGAACCCCAAGAAATTTTTTTACTGCTTGATTGCTCCTAGGCTTGCTGCAGTATTTACACTGATTGTATGTTTCTTTTTTTTTTTTTTTGGGTGACTGTGTGATAGTGAATTAGATCATAACTTGCTTTTATATGTCATGTAATTGTTGAAATTTTTGTTTTATAATATATTTATATATATGGTTTTAAACAATACACCGAGCTAATGAAAGTGTACTTGGTCTTTGGATTAGCCCTTTGAGTTTGTAATTATTTCCAAATCTAAGTGAAAATTTGTATGATTGGAGTTATATTATATTGTGGGATAGTCTTGACCATGTTATACTGACAAGTCTTGGTTCTATAATTCTAACATTAAGATTAAAAAAAAGTTCCTGCTCTCACTGTAAACTCTTACCTGGCAGTTTCTTTAGTTAAATGAGTGAGAACATAGTAACTGTCAAAACTTTCTCCTTTAATCATGAAAATGGCAGTAATTCACTTATAAACGTCACAAAAGTGTCTGTTTATAATAATTGCCCGGTATGGGCCCGAACAATAGTTCTTTTTATTTTTTTTATTTATGTTTTCTTCCTAAGAATAAAAGAAGAACTTCTTTTATTTATTTATTTTCCTTTTTTCACAGTGGAACCATGAAAATCATGATGAATACACTAATTCCCTTTCTCTATACAAAAATGACTTAATCATAGTATGGTCTATTAAAAAAACCAAAAGGGCATAAATTAGAATTTTTAGCAAAATTATCTCAAATCTTACTCACTTGACCTTTACTGAACTTATTTATGGTCATCCATTGCTTTCCAATTGCAATAAATTCTCCACTACTTTTCTTTCTAACTTCAACCATGAAAGCCACAAGCTTTCCCTGGCTTCCTACAATCTTGGCCTCTATCTCAATCTCCTCCGGTCAATAAGAATTACTATTTAGTAAAAATCACCATTAACAAAAAAAACATACATGTGCCAAGTAAATTAAGACAAAAGAAAAGAGTGAGTGATCACTAATTACTTGAAACTTAGCCGTTGAGAAGTATGAGACGCTGAAGTCAACGGATGCGTTGACATGACCGGAAAACGAGAGCGCCGCTGCACCTCCGACGCTGTCAATCAACGTGGCTGTCGCTCCGACGTGCCAATTTCCATGTTGATGCTGAGACAGGTAAAGCGTAACACAGACCAAGAATTATTATTGCATGTCACCAAGAAAAACTTATGGAAACAAAAGAGAGAAAGGAAGAAAGAAAGAAAGAAAGAAAAAGGTAAATGCCAAAAGGTTACTTGGCACAAGGAAGTGACAGAGGAAAAAGCTTTCATGGGCTGCCACAACCTGAAGGCCCTCTAAAGCTGAGGTCAAAAGCTCACTTCCTATCAATCCCTTTGACAGATCTTTAATCAATTTTCTGGACTTCTGCAGATTAGTCTCTTCCATTCTCGTAAAGTAGGTCTGTTTTGTGAAATATTTTGTCTTTATACGACCAACTTGGAAAAGGGGAGGTATTATTATTGTTGTTGTTATTATGACTTTTCTGCTCTGATTATTTATTGTTGTTATTAGTATGACTTTGTCGAAGATTGTTACTGTTATAAATTTGGTGAGAGCTCTTCCTGTTTGTCCTTCGTCTACTAGGCCTGCTATATATATATATATACATATGTATATATATATATATAATTATTGAGTCAGTTGTTGTATTAATTTGTTTGAATGTGATTACCTTATATCCAAACATGCAATATTTGTCATCTTCATAAATTAAAGAAAATTCACTTACCATATGGTTTAGTTGCTGAATTTTGATTATAAACTCTTTTTCAGAGAATGATTGTCCCAAGCTCTTGAAATCCCTCGAAAAACGAGCAGGAATGTCTTCTAGAGGTGAAGGGAAAATGCCCTGTACTTGTTAAAAGTTTTGTTTGATAGACCATGTTTTATTTAATTATTTAATTGTCCGAGTCAATGGAATTCAGTGCTTTGGCCTGAATTAGACAGGATTATACTGCTAGACTAGTGAATGAAAACATTTCATTTTTTAGCATAAAATGTTTTCGATATGTGAAAAATACTCTTGGACTTATCTCATTGGCTGAAATTTTTGAGCATGTAATTTTTACGAGTGTTGTGCTACAATTAAATGAATAACAAAAAACTTAAAGTAGGAATATGGTTGTTAGATCAATAGACAATTATCAGTGTTTAGTAAGCATAGGAAAGTTTTATATTGTGGTTGTTTTTTAATTTACATTATAACATATAAAAGCTTTATACTTTTTCCGGCCAAACCCTCTATAAATTATGATTTATTAATTATGCACAAATTCATAGAAAGTGCCTGCTAATCTTGAAAATCTGTTGCCAAGGTGAAACCAGCATGTAACACCATAATAAATATGATTACATATTTAACTTTCTTTCTCTGAGCAAGAAAGGGCATAAAAATCAGCAAAATTATGTCAAAGCCTACTTCTTTTCGCTTGACCTTGTGAGACCATCCATTGCTTACCAATGGCAATCACTTCTCCACTACTTTTTCTTTTTACTTCCACCATAAACATGACAAGCTTTCCCCGTTCTCCTGCAACCTTGGCCTCTATCTCAATCTCTTCCTGTTAACAACAATTACTACTTAGTAAAAAGAAAAAAAAAAATACCGTTAACAGGACAACAAAGGGTAGTAATCCAAGTTAATCAAGACAAGAGAATAATCACTTGAAACTTAGCCGTTGAGAAGTAATCGATGATAAAGTTAACAGATGCTTTGATGGGACCGGACAACGAGTGTGCTGTGCCGGCGCCAACGCTGTCAATCAACGTGGCTATCGCTCCGACATGCCAATTTCCATATTGATCCTAATACAGGTGATGGAGGGTAACAAAGACTATAGGTTATTTCATTTCACAACCTTATTAGAAAAACCAGGAAAAAAAAAGGGTGAGGGGGTTAAAAAGTAATACCAACAGGCCACTTGGTACATGGAAGTGGCACCGGATAAAGCCTTTATGGGCTGCAACTATCTCAAGGCCCTCCAAAGTTGAGGTCACAAGCTCACTTCCTATGATCCCCTTTGAATGATCTTCAAGCCATTTTTGAGACTCTTGCAGTTTACTCTCTTCCATTTCTCTCTCTCTCAAAGATGGTATTTTTCCTTTCAAAAAAAAAAAAGATGGTATTTCTATGGAATATTTTGTCTCTATATGACCCAACTTGGAAGTGGGGAAGGTATTATATATGACTTTGTGAAACATAGTTGTATTATAAATTTGGAAGATGAGAGCTCTTATATAATATTATTAAGTAGGCTGTTTTATTACTTACTTTGAATGGATTCCTTGTATCTAACTTCTTGTATTTGTCGTCTTCATCAACAAAAGAAAGATCACTTATCCCTTGGTTTATTTGCACATTGTAATTGGAGTTGGAACTGAATCTTGATTCTGAAATCTTATCAGAACTTGGTTGTCCCACGCTCTTGAAAATCCTTAAAACGACCAGGGTTTTTAAATAGTGGTGAAGAAAAAGAGGATGAAGATTCTATTTTAAATGATCAAATACATATCAATTCCGTTAGTTTTACATGCTTTTTTCAAATCGAACGTAATTTTGACTAAATTTAACATTGAAGCTCTATTTTTTGTTTGATATAACATGTTTTATAGAATTGATTAAGTCATGGAATTCAGTTCTCTGGCCTAGATTATATTGCCAGACTTTGTATATATCATCTCTTTGTTAAAATATGTTTGGACTCGTAGCATTGGCTGAAAGAGTTTAGCATGTTATCTTCACAAAATGATGTGCTCCGATTCAATATAAACACGTAAGATTTCTCCATTGAGTGTTGAAAAAGTAACCTATAAGTAGGGTTTTTTTTTTTTTTTTTCAGCCATCAGATTTTTAAGGAAAAAAATAATATTGATCACATCTAATAGTTGAACATAAAATCCTATCCGTAAAATTGTCACTGAAAAAAGACCCAATAAGGAATAGAAAAGGAGATCTTTATACTTGGCAGTATTTTTAAATGAATGATAAAGTAGTTACATTTGGAACGAGGTCTCAAGCTAAATAAAGAGAACATAAAACAACTATTGTGACTTGGTAATTTAGCAAAAATCATTAGAAAGCGCCTGTTGATATTGTAATTCCCTATGAAATATCACAATATGATCAAATAACTCTCTCTCTCTAGAAAAGCCATAATCCAAAGCGTGCCAAAATTATGTTAAAGCCTATTGCTACTCTCTTGGCCCTGGCCTTGGCCTATTGATGTCATCCATTGCTTGCCAAGGGCAATCAATTCGCCCATTACTTTTCCTTCTAATTTCCACCACATGAAGCATGAGCCTTCCCCGTTCTTTTACAGCCTTGGCCTCTATCTCAATCTCTTCCTGTAAATAATTATTGATTTATTACTAATATATTATATTGGTAAACTCACAATTACGAGAAAAAAAAGTTACATTCCAAGGTAAGACAAGAGACCACATTTAATTTAGTAGTTGAGAAGTATGAAACACTGAAGTCAATGGACACTCTGGCAATACCACATAAAGAGTACACGGTGATGGTGCCAATGTTGTCGATTATAGTGGCGATCGCTCCGGCTTGCCAATTCCCATTTCGATCCTAATAAGGCAAAGATTGAACACCACGATTCGTTTGTAATGACCTTATAATAACGGAGAATTACTTACATTACTTTATAGGTAACAAAAATATATTAGTAAGGGCTCGTTTAGTACACCGTATTATATTGTATTGTATTGTATAATATTTTTTGTATATAATACAATATAATACAATATAATATAATGCAATATAATACAGTGTGAAACATAAACACATTATTCTAGTCCAATGTTCATAAATTTTGGTTAATTTGCTTAATATTGTACCATATAATTGGCCTCTACAACAGATATGAAAGATGACAAGGATTTATGTGGAAAAAAAATATAAAAAAAAAACAAATGTGTGAAATAGATGGGGATGAGATTTGCCAAAAGGACATCGGGCACGACGAAGTGACCGGGGAAAAAGCCTTTGTGGGCTGCGATGACTTTGAGGCCCTTTGAAGTTTAGATCTCCAGCTCACTCTCTGCGACACCTTTTGATAGATCTTCAAGCAACTCTCGGGCCTTTTGCAGACCACTGTCTTCCATTCTCTCTCTCTCAATTCCAATTTCCAGGTCTTCTTTTTTCGATTGGTTTGTTTATCCAAATTTGTCTCGACTGCCACTTGCAACTAGGATCATGATCTTGTGAAACTAACCTTTTTGATCAACGAGCCGAAAACATGTGCTACAGCCGTGCGTATTTTGTTCATTATATTTTTTAAACATGAGAATCTATATTAAACATATGGCTACATCTAAAAATAAAATAATATAATATATATGATAAACACATCTCAAGATACAAAGAAGGTTATAAAAATATAAGAATAAATAAAAGGTAGAGTTATAATACGATACAAAGAGAAAAGGAAAAGAAAAAAAGAGATACGATGAATAAAGGAAAGAAAAATAAAAAATGAAAAAAGAAAGAAAAATAATACCAAAAAGAAAGTAGAAAATGAGGGAATAGCACTCCTCTTCTGGAAGAGCATAAAAAGTGGTTTTCTCCCTTTTATATATGTAATAAAATAAAATTAAAGATAATTATATTTACACCATTTTTGTCTCTTTACATTCGCTTTTAAATACACTCTCTTATAATTATAAAATAACTAGGTTTACTTATTGCATTTTCTTAGTTCCAAAACTACCCTTAAAATTATTACTTTATTCACTTCATTTTTTCACACCCACTATTTTTTATTATTTGAATATTCTTATTTCTTTATCTCTCTATTTTTTTTGGTTAAAGCTTTAGACTTGAAATATTTTCATAGATAAATAAAAATTTTTAATTTGAAAAATATATATACTTATTGTAATTTGTTAAACAATGTTATATCTATTAAATTCATTTTCTAAAAATATATATTATTTATTTATTTATTATTACATATACTAATTTAAAGCAAATAATTCATGCAGCATTCATGTAAAGCAAAATAATTCAATGTGATAAAGAAAAACTTTACAGGGGATACAAAAAACAAACTTGAAGCAAACTATGACGATTACGACGACAGTTGGACATTAACCAAAAATATAGTAGATTAATAAAAAATCAACGTTACTGGATTAATTCAACAATCGTATAAATTTGTTATTTTTAACATAGCTTATTTTGATCTATTCTAGTTTTTCTTCTGGCAATTAACAGACAAAAGGTAAAGGACTAATTGTAGTAAATAATAAAGAAGATTTAAAGTACCTCATATAGTTTTTTTAATAGTCATTAAACAGTAAAAATTAAGATTTTATCCTTACATATAGATGTGTATGGACAGAAAAAATGTATCATTTGTTTCTATTTATTATAAAAAGATTTAATTATATAATTAGGTTATTTATAATTGTCTTTTTTATCATTTTATTAAAAGATTTTGTTGTAATATAAAAATTTATTTTTAAAAGAGTGTAAATAGTCAAGGGTATGGATTAATGAATTTAATGGGAGACGTGAGAAAATTTGCCTTTAAAAAGGTATTGCTGCAATAGTTATTTTAAGTGATCTTAAATTAAGAAAAAAAAGTTCGGCAAATAATTTATGGGCCACTTACTCAATGATTAGCTCTGATTGACAGATCATTGGCCATTTTTCACAAAAAAAAAAAAAGAAAAGGAAAATAAAGAGAGGAGGAAATGCTCTCATGTTTTTTAAACAGACCGACCACCTCCTCGTCTAGGTTCTCAGATTTTTTTTTCTATACTAGGAGTAGCTTCTTACGTCATGATAATTTATACTTGGAACAAAGCAATCCCAGTTACAATTTTATTACTAAACAGAATAATAGGTCTCATTTTAAAAAGTATATTATATGTTAGACAGGATCTTACATTTTTATAATTAGCATGATGTTAACTTCATAAAAATAAAAATGATTTTTTTTTAGGATACAAACCTTTTGACTTTCTAATTTTTATCAAGTTTCAAAGGGACTTAACACTTACTAAGAATTCCTCGTTAAAGACCAATAATTGTAATAATCTATCCTCGTCACGATGAAATTTCAAGGATTTTCCAAGTTCCCAGAGCATGTCAACTACATATTTGTGGACAATTTGACCACAAGAAAAAGAAAAGAGGAGTTGTGTTCTAATTGAAAAATCTTTTTTGTCTTTATAAGTTAAAACCTTGCTACTTACAAAACAATAGGTCCTACTTTAAAAATAACTATACACTAAATTGAGTCTCACTATTTGTTTTATAAGTAGCGAGATTTTGATCTGGTAGAGATAAATATGAGTGCTCTTTCTTGTTACATCAATAGGGTCACTGGGGCCATCACCATTAGATTGTTTATCTGTTCGTTTTACTTTCTGTTCCCTATATGGGCTTGAAGAATGCCACAGAGGATTAAAGAAAAGTAAAGAGTTATAAGTTTTTGATTTGATTTCACAATTCAAAATTGTACCAAATTTAATATGATAGTTAAAAATTGAAAAATTGGATCCGATTGGGACAGTTTTTCTATACCCACAGAATTCTCCTAATAGTAGTACAAACACTTATATACTGAATCTTTTTCACAAAAGAAAAATTAAAAAAAAAAAAGAAAGAGAAACAAATACAAACGTTTATATCCAAGCATGCAAACGAGATCCCAACCTTTGGCACTAGAAATTACTGTTATAACATGTTCAGAGCTCGATATGGACAATTTTATATCAAACTATTATTTAATCATTTAGCACAAGTGGCGAAAACTTCACAAACTCAACTTATATAGGTGTAATTATTTTTTGGCATGGGCCGTAAACATACATTTATAGATTATTTTAGAAATGAGTTGGAATTGAGAAATGAAATTAAAAACATTATTAGGGTGTTTGGTATATTAGTTTAAAATTAATTTGAATAAAAAATGGTGTAAATATCTTATATGTTATTGTATAAAGCAAAATACCATTATAATGTAAAGTACTCTTGTTTTACAGGTTAATTAATTCCTCGAATACAAGGTATAGCAAATGAGAAAAAATATTGTTAAAATAATAGTTGGTATTGTAAAATGGAGGTTACCAAATAGCCTATTAGTTGCTTAGCGAGCATCTTTCCTCACTTTGAAGCCATGTAAAATCACAAAATATGGTACAATAATTTGCTTGCAAATGAAAGGCACAAAAAAAGCACAAAATAAAGAATTAGGTCAAAGCCTACTACTAATTCTCAGTTGAGCTTTTGGGGTGGTCCATTGCTTACCAATGGCAATCAATTCTCCACTATTTTTCCTTCTAATTTCCACCACAAAAGCGATAAGCTTTCCATGTTCTCCCACAACCTTGGCCTCTATTTCAATCTCTTCCTGCCAATAAGGATTAGGATTAATGAGATAATTGGTCCAATTTCATTTATTGAATTAAAATATGACTCTAATTTATAAAAATTCTACAAATGCTTTATAATGATTTCGTTAAAATTATTTATATGTAATTATATAGTACAATATGTAATATCATTAAGATAATTACTATATCATTAAAGATATTTTTAAAATATTTTAAATATTATATTAGATTTTAATTTCATAACAATAATTTAAACACGTATTGTAATTTTTTCAAAAAATTAATCCTATTTCAGTTTATATACAAAAAAACAAGTGTACAATTTGATGATTATGACAAGAAATAACGAATGTGATTACTTGAGTCTTGGCCGTTGAGAAGAAGGAAACATTGAAGTCTACGGACGCGTGACCGTAACCAGAAAAAGAGGACACCGCGGCGGCGCCGACGATGTCGATCAACGTGGCTATCGCTCCGGCGTGCCAATTTCCATGTTGATCCTAAGACGGTTAGCAGGAAAAAATTACCATGAATTTGCATGTCAAAACCTTGTAACAAAAACAGACAGCCTTGTAGGATACAAAAAGCACTACTAATAAAAATGCTTTTTTGGTAACAATTCATCAACTTTATATACGATTTTATTTTTTAAAACACGGATTATCAATAAGTTAACAAATCCCATATATAAAATGGGAATTTGGAGATATTTTATGCAAAAAAAAAAAAAGGAGAAAAGGAAGATGGGAAATGAACGAATGGAAGAGATTTTACCGAAAGGTGAATTGGAACAACAAAGCGACAGAGGAAAAAGCCTTTATGGGCTTTGAGGATCTGTAGACCCTCTGAACTTAAGGTCTCCACGGCAGTTCCACGGGTTCCTTTGGATTTGCCTTCAAGCACTCTCCTGGACCCCTCAAGATTATTACTGTCTTCCATTCTGTTCTTCAGGGATCTCTCAAAAAGCAACTGTTTCTTGTTTCTTATTTTCTGATCCAAAATCCCCAAAGCTGGGTAGGTACGAAATTGATAAAGATTGTTTTTACGAAAACAACCCTCCTGTGTTCTATTAGTGGTCCACATCACCCTTGCAGCAAACAAAAAAAATTATTGCAGGATATAATTTTTATATATTATAGCTTTTAAATTAATATTTTTAATTTTAACTTTTTCAAGCACCTTGTAAGTCTCATACGTCATACCGGTGGGAAACAACAAATAAACTTAAATCTTGTAACCGTGGGAACAAGACTTTCGCCATCCAAACAAAATTCCATATTTACCAGTCAAACGAGCTTATGGGACATGGAAGGGGGTATTTTGGTCTAATTCCGCAACAGCTTCTTAGATTCTTTAATTAAATTCAAGAAACAGATTGCCAAAAGAGGGGGGCGGGGAGGAGATGGGGGATGGCGGCCGGCTGGGCATACGGGTATCACAGTCTCTTTTTTTTTAATAAATTAAATACACAAATGTGGTGGAATGTTAAGTAAAATCTTTTTTTTAATAAATTAAACGTACAAATGTGGAATATTCAGTAGAATCTTTTTTTAATAAAATAAATATACAAATGTGGTGGACCGTCCAGTAAAATCTTTTTTTTAACAAATTAAATATACAAATGTGGTGGAATGTTCAGTAGAAAATTACATAAACATTACAATCTCCAAAATGACTTCAGTAAAGCTACATTTTCTGTTTTGCAGACAAAAGAAGAAAAAAAAAAAATAGTTTTCATCTTTTGTAACACTGAATTTCCCTTCTAACTTTTGCTTCTAGATCGACCCCTTGCCACTAGAATCATTTCCTACACCAAGAAAATGAACCAACTAATTTTCAGCTATTGCATGGTTCAATCATTTTCCTGTTACGACCTCAGGAAAGGAAGCTTCGCAACTACAATAAACTCAACGTTGCAATGCTTCAATTTATTTGCTTCTTCAATCCTTTGTCGCTATTTTGTTGGAGGAACGAATCTCATACGGATCGACAACTAAACGGCTTGTTCAGCTTCCAACTTTTTCTTCAGCTCTTTCTTGTTCACCTATAATTAGGAAACACAAAGTCAAAAACATAAAAACTCTTCCTAATTACGAGGTCTACAAGTAAATTTGACACTGAAAAAGAAAAGTGAATGATTTACCTTTCCCATGGCATTACGAGGTAACGAATCCCATAGAAAAAGACGGGTTGGCAGCTGAAAATAAGAACATAACTTATTACGATGAATGAGGTCTTGAGAATATGGAAATGTTCATTAAAGCTATAATCTATATGTTGTTTGACTTCTTTCACAAGATCAAGGTAAGGTAGTAGCCCCACATTCTCGTCCTTTTCGGTCTTTAATGACCAATTTCGCGATACTATTGACAATGAGCAGAAACTTTTCCTCTTAACTTCTTAAATTACCCTCATTGTTTTGTGAAGCGTCTGATTTGAGTACTAGTTGTGATTATTTTGTTAAAGGCTGTGTTTTATTATAACATGAGGAGTCAGAAAGTCTCCTCTTTTTTTTTTTTTTTTTTGGGTGAAACTCAAAAATTCCAGTTGGTATGTTTGGTGCATTGTGAGTTCCAATCTGTAACTTGGTAACTCAGGAAAAAAAGGAAAGATTCTTCTTAACAATTAGAGCAGATCTAGTAATCTCCAACGGGACAAAGAAAATTAAGAAAGATGGTTAGGAAATGACCTTGTATGGTGCAAGTTTGTCTTGAGCCCAGCTGCGGAGTTCTTCCAAGCTTATCGCAGGTCTTGGCTTTTCTTCTCTTCTCTTCTTTGCTTCGGCTTCTGGCACAATTATTGCAGAAACAGCTTCTCCATAATCTTGGTCTGGTAGGCCCAAAACACAACACTCTTCTATAGTTGGATGCTGCAAAAAAGTGGGAGATTTGATTGGACTATTTAAATCGCTTGTTTGAACAAGTCACATTGATCTCTCCTTTTTGATGTCCTTTAGAGGACCCAGAAAGCGCAGACTGGACCATTTGTGTGAGAAAAAACTTGAATAGAGATGGCTAGAATCTCACCTCTAAAAGTACAGACTCTATCTCTAATGCAGATAGCTTGTATCCACCAACCTTCATAATATCTGCACTTGTACCTGATTAAGTGGCATTAAGGGAAAAGGAACACAAACCAGAATTAGAAATGAGAAATTTACAAGATGAAGCATCAACATGAGAACCCTATAAACCGTATTTATGATGAATTGAATATGCAGTTCAACCACAGCGCTTATCTGTAAACTTTCTCCGCCTTAACTTATGCAGGGGCACATTCCATGAAAGAAATAAATATACATATATATATATATATATATGTACACATGTATGTATATGTATATACACACATACACATATATGGAACAACATATTAATAGAAGTGGTAAAAAAATAAAATTTAGATCTTCTTACGTCCCAAAATGATGTAATATCCATCCCCGTCAACTCTAACAGCATCGCCAGTTTTGAAGAATCCATCATCTGTAAATGATTCCTTAGTTACCTACTAAACAATCACTACATCAGGGAGGAAAAAATAAAAGAAAGAACATGTGTACGCATGATCTTAAATCTCATCTTTTTATGATATCAGAAAGTACCTCAGGACGTCTCCAATACTCCTTGAACAATGAGGGGCTTCTAACGCAAAGCTCACCCACTCCTGTTGCGTCACTTCCACTCGCATCTTCCGCAAGAATCCTTACCTATTAGATAACAAAATATCACTACATAAGTCAACAAAAAGGAAAAAGAAAAACCCTTGCTCAACAGTAGTTTAATTCACGTTTTGAACTCCGTGACTTTCAAAACACACCATCATAATCATACAGTGGTTTTTGTACCACGGTTTGCAGACTTCACGATAACTTATATATAGTTATAGAAAGAAAACAATCGAACATAACAGTAAACATCTTTAAGAACTGTATAATTGGACCAAAAAAATTCCACTGACCTCCACACCAGGAAATGGTTTGCCAACAGTGCCGGCTTTCCTCTCACCATTTAAGGGATTTGATATGGCCATGACGAACTGAAAACATTAAATGATATCTATAACCTTAAGAAAATTTCTCGAAATCCATTTTATTCCTAAGGGAAATTTAGTCCAGAAAAGCAACTTAAAGTAAGTTCAACTGACCTCTGTCATTCCATATCTTTCCAAAAGACGATGTCCCGTGATGTTTTCCCATTGTTGCATGACTGGAAGAGGGAGTGCAGACGAGCCACACATCTATATGAAGGAAATTCGACTTTGAGTTATGAGTCAGGCAGTGACTAGTTAAGGAACAAGCAAAAATAGTTGTAGAGGACACCAATATATAAGAAGGACCATTAAGTCGAGAATCTAGCTTAGCCAATAAAGTCCTGACACCTTTCAGAAAAAATAACATAAAATAAAATAAAACTCTGACCCAGTCCTGAACACATTAGCTAAAATTTCACCTAGACGAAGAAAAGAAAAGATAAAAATTGATCCCATCATGGCTTCACTATACCAGGTAGGTAGAGTGGGGGAACAACTTAACATTCTTGCCCACAGGCTTGCGGTAAATTCAGAATCATAAGTAGTATTTTAGTGTAAAATCTGAGCTATTTTCGGCACAAATACAGTGCTAAACACAATAGAAAATTCTACAAAAATATAATACTATCTTAAGGAATTCATTCTAGGCTACCTACCATTAGACGCAACTGTTTTGCAGCGAAGGCAGAGGTTGCTTTTAGCTCTGGATCCATTGCTTCATAACCTTGTATCAGTCGAGAATACATAGTTGGAACCTACCAGATACAAAAAAATAAAAAAATAAATAAATAAATAAATAAAAACATAAGACTTAGTTCACAGTGATGAATTCACCAACAAATGCAGAAATTAGAACCATTTTGTGATAACATAAGCATAATTGAATCCCATATATCAATATGGGACGACCGCAGTCTAAATTAATTAGACTTCTTTATGCATATGTGTTTAGTATCCAGAGACATGTACAAACAAATAGATGCCGTGACTGTAAAGTCAGATATATAATTCACAAAATGCAATCATGACGAGAGAAGCTAAAAGAAAGGGCTTGTATCTGGAAGCTCAAAGCATAGGATTATTTGTTGACAATGCCCAACAATTTTCATTTCAGTGAGACTAAAATGTATGAGAAACAACTAAAGGTAGCAGAAGAGCAAGCAGGTGATTAACATAAATACTGGCACTTACTCCTGTAAACACAGTTATAGAATCATCAGCCTTTGTTTCATTTGCTGGATATGACTCACGCCATCTCTGCCAGATACCCCTCACACTAAACTTTGGCATGAACTCCACCTGCAACAACATAACCAGATGCTATCACAAACAAGACCATGTAACACGTCTGAACTTGTCTGCTCAACATGTATTAAGGAGTAATCATATAGTAAAACGAAAAGGAAGACCCACAACTACAAGACTATCAAAGGACAACTAATTTACCGTGGAGCCTGCATAGAGAGGGGCAAGTAGAGCATTGAAAAGCCCATGAACATGTATCTAATAGTTAAGAATCCATTCAAGCACACTTGAAGTCTACTGTTATACAGCCAGACTGAGGATGAAGACAAGATATTAACAAAAAGTCATGCATACATTGAAACTGTGAAACCAGCCAAAAAAAAAAGGTTCACGTAAATAGAAGGATATGGTGCAATGGCAGACAATTCAAAAATTGGTCCGCAGATGTAAACCCCCATGCTTTTGACAATGTTTGGACCTGAAATGAGCCAAAGTCAGGACAAAGGTCAGCGAAAGTATTGCTTGAAATACAACCGCTAGCACTATTTGATAGCAAAATTTTTTGCATCTTTTTCTTTTTCTTTTAGATAGGGCACAAAACCTATGAGTTACAAGTCATGCACACCTGTGCACTAATGCTTTTGTGCGTATGAACAACCCCTTTAGGCTTTCCCGTAGTACCACTAGTGTAGACAATTAGGGCAGGATTTTCATCTACATCATCGCAAACGACAGCATAAGTGAAATTTGTTCTTGACTCTATGTATTGTCACTTCAGAATGTGGATTGCAAGTATTTGGAAGGTAAAATATCTATCTTACTTGTGTTCTCTGTGTTATACAAAATTCTACCTGCGTCTATGTCTCCACCTTGTAGATGGTCAACGCAACTTTCTTCTGAATAACTACTGGGAACATGTGGAATAGGAGAAAATCGGGCAGCAGTTTTCGCCGCAATATTTTGCATAAGTTCTTGGTGATCTTCAGTACTCAATATCATGGATATATCCTGTAATTAAGTAACCATTGCATAAATGCATAACTATTTATGATGCTTTAACCATCGATGATTCTTCACATACCATCAGCTTTCAAATCTTATTTATTTCAAGGAAAAATGTAGAAACACAATAACGAAAATAAATAAGCAAGTAAATGGATGCATAAAGGTGTCCAAGGGCACACCGAGTCAGTCATCACATGCAAGAGTTCTGCCTCAGGGTGGCTTAGTGCAAGTGGAACTGCAACACCACCACTAAGCCAAGTTCCAAGCATTCCAGCAACAAATTCAGCTGAAGGTTTAGCAACAATTCCTATACGAGCTCCACCAAGGTTTCCTTGTCCTCTTGCACCAATAACTGGCGCAGGATGAGTTACATTTTTCCCTGCTTCTTGAATCTGAATGGCCAAAGCATAAATTTAAGGAGGAAAAAACTAATTTAACAGACAACAAATTATACTTCGAATCATAAAGAAAACGACACACGTACAAAGAAATGTAAAATCACTCCCTAATATCAACTAAAAAAAAAAAACTCATTTTTGGGATTTAACCCACATATACATATCGACTATGCTACAAATTGGTCATAAAATCTTTTTTCTCAATGGAACCCAATTTCTCCAAAATCAAATTTTAACCAAATGGGCACTAAGAAACTTGTATTATCTCTGAGCAACAGAAGTTAGTTAAAATTATGCTGACTTTCTTTCTTTGCCTAAGAAGGTCAACAGTGAAAAACAAGCTATACTTTTTCTTCCACAAAATTGTGACTTGTCCCAGAAAACGTAAAATTTGGAACTCACAGCGTTCAATTCAGAGCCACATAACAGACTAGATATCCTCCAAGCGGAGGAGACGAGTTGTTTGTAAGTGTAACTTTTCTGATCAGCTCTAATGGCAACACCATCACGAGCTGCAGATCCTTGCTTAGCTACTTCTTTCACCACCTCCATGAACGACCCGGAATTTAATGCTGCAAAATTTATTCAAAAAAGAGCCCAGAATCAGATAAAGATCAAACTATCAGCTGAATTGAAACGTCCACAAGTTTTCTTTTTTATTCAATTAAAAAATTGATTTAATCTGACTACAATGCAGAATTAAGCAAGAAAACAATATATAACAACTCCAAATAACAGAAATTAGGCATCCAATCAAGAACTTCAGTAAAGTTCTAAAGCACGGCATTAAATTTTCCATCAAAGTCTCTGTTTTGAGTTTGATTTCCAACAAATTTCAGGAAAAACGAAAACAATCAAAAGCACAAAACCCGAGAGTCAAAACAAAAATCTAAAGCCAACTCACTTCTTATCAAACACCCAACAAACAAAAAAATCGAAAATTTAAATTGACTCCTCGGTCCAAAGCAATAAAAAAAAAGTGAGAAAAACAGAGGGACTTACATGAAAAAACACGAGAGTGAAAGAGGAGAAACGCCGGCGGGGAAAGAGAGAGAGAGTGGCGGAGTGAGAAGGCGTTGGAGAGCAGAGAAGGGGAAGAAAAGCAGAGAGGTTTGAGGTAGTTGTTGAGAGCTTTAAATGGGTAAGCAAAGCTCATGTTTTTGAGGTAGTTGAGACTGTTTTTTTTTTTTTTGTACAAATTAATTAGTCTATTTTTGTGGGTGTCGGTCTATCTGCAAAATCTGTGGCTTCACTCAGTCAAAGCAAAGCAAGCTCATTCAATGACAATGGTTGGTCGGGGGATTTTGGGGTTTGGGTTGGCTGGCTGCATTCATGACCCGCCGAGGAGTAGGTTTCGCGGTGGCTCGGTTTTGGTTTTGCCAATTTGAATTGGACTCGTTAATGAACCATATATATATATATATATATATATATATGTGTACGTTTAGCAATACAGCTTCACTGCGTGTCACACAAAAAGGACGTTCTTATTATATGTGGCATGTTTCTTAAAATGCTTAGTTTCAGTTTTGTCCTTAAAAGAGTACGAGTTTTCTCACTTTCACCCCTAAACTATCAATTTGTATACTAATAATATCTAAGCTTAGTTATTGTTGCATTTATGGTAATAGAAACTTTAAATTTTTTGACAGATTTCGAAAGAGACTCTGGAAAAGAAAAGTGGAGAAGGAAAAGAAATGGGAAAGGGAAAAAAATAAAAAAATAAAAAATCCAAGGGCCGGCTTTATAGGGTTTTTGACAAAATTGATTAGAATCAATTTTTAAGTTTAAAGCATTGTAGCATGTGATAACTTTACACTGTAATAATTTTTTGCCGTGACATATGAGAACTTTATACTATATCCTAACCAAAAATTTAGTTCTAACCAATTTTGTTAAACACTTAGTTTCTAGTAGTTTTATTCTTACTTGCTTCGCAGACATTGTTCTACCAATATAGTATGAGCTTGATTGGGATGGCTTGTGTTTTTACTTTTAAGCAGTAAAAAATATAAGCATAAGCTAGAACTTTTTAATTAGTGTTTAGATAGTACATCAAAAAAGTATTTTTTTAATTGTTTTTGAACTTGTTTAGTTAAATAAATCAAAAGCTCTTATTGGTATAAAAAGTAGTGTAATACAAAACATAGATCAAATTTTAATTTGTTATTCTTAAATAAAAGGTCAAAAGGTGAATAAAAAAAGTTTTCCACAAGTATTATTTTCATAAACACTCTTGGTATGACTTAAAAAGGCAAAAGCCAATTGTAAATGGTCATCTAAACAAACATAAAAATGCATATTAGCCAAAAATAGCTTTAAAAAAGCCATTCTAAATTTTTAGTTGAGTTTTATTAATTCTTGACTTCATATATATATATATATATATATATATACAAGAATGTTGATATGGATTGACATTTCAAGGCTTATACTGTACTTCTTTGGATTTTTTTATTTTTAGATTGACTGTGAGAGATTTATATTATACATCTTAAAGTTGAATTAGAATTGAATTTATAGTTAGGTTATGTCTTTAATCACGTGAATTTCTTTCGAAATGAATTTAAAAGAACTTTGTAATTTCCTTGTATAATAGTCGCCGCCCAATTCATAAATGGAGATAGAACATGACCTTCTATCTTCTAGCAACCTTCCCTATTTGTTTTCTTCTCTATGAATAATTTAGATGGACATGTTAAGGAACCAAAAAAACAGAAAAAATAACCAAAAAAAAAAGAGTCGTTGTGGCAGTACTAAAGGTAATGTGGTTGGCTTCCATGAAAGTTCTGAGTCTGGATTTATTAGTCCTTATTTTTTTGGGCTCTGAAAAGCCCCCCTCTTGTCCTTTTCATGAGTCACACAATGGCATAGTTTAGCAAGGTTAATTAAAACTAATAAATTTTAACTGTTATAATATAAAGCTTTTATATATTATAGCAAAAATTAAAATTTTTTTACAATATAAAACCCTCATTTATTATATAATATTTAAGTTATAATTTGATTCTTAAACACACATAATATAAAAGATTGAGTCTAATAACATAATTAAAACTATAAATTAAAACATATTTATTATAATATATAAAAACTTTATTATATATATCATTTTTATTTTATACTATAATATATAAAAACTTTATATGTAACCGTTAAAACGAAGCTGCCTCTGACCCTTTTCACTGGCTTATTTTAAGCATGAAAGTGCAAGTGCTCTGTTCGTCATAATTTTCTTAATGCAGAAACTTTTCATCCGTGCGTGGTAACTGGTAATGGCATGTGTACTTTTTAGATGTAAATAAACAACTGAGCAAGTCTAACGTCATGTGTCAGTAATTACTAACTTGTAGTTGATTTTGGCATCTCAAGCGATAGTTGGTGAAATTGTCAGCACAATTGCTGAGTGGTCCTTTTCACTGAAGAAATTGCATAACGATTCTTTGTTCTATGAGTTTTTAAGAACTTGTCTGAGTTTAGGTAAACAATTAGTACAGTTAAAGAAAAAAAAAAAAACTCCTCTCTACAAAGGTTCGTTTATATTTAGACGCTGATGAATAAAAAAGTATCTCTTAACCTTTTACTGAGAAATTTTGGATGACTTGTTTTAGCACTTCCTTTTTTACAGTTTTACTTCCTTAGAACTTCTTTTTATGTCACATATTATCCCACTTTCTTGTAAATATATATAAAGTGAAATTCATGTGTTAAAGTGGCTCTATCATTTCTTGTATAGACTTGTGTGAGATTTATGAGTGTTAAACTACAAAACTCCATCCTAATACTAAAGCTTTGATTGTAATCTAAAAAAAAAAAGTCAAAAATAGCAAATACTTATTTTAATAATACTCGTGTACTAGACTATAAAATTACGGTAACTAGTTAAATTTTTATTATTTATAAAATATTTCTTTTTTTTTTTTGGTTGTATTTCAATATAACTAGTAAAAGTTAACTATATGAAATTATAGATCTCAATAACATAAACTTTATAAACATATTGTCTATATTCTATATGATTAAAGCCAAGCTTTTTTACTTTTTTAACCCTCAGTCAAAGAAAAAAGAGGGGAAACATAAAATCCATCTTGCAAAAAAAAAAAAAAAAGAAAACTCTTTTCCAGTGGCAGCAATTGCATAAATTCTACCTAGACATGGCTTGAATCTGAGGAGGAATTTCTAATATTTCATCTTGTAATTGTTCACCTTGTCTCTGTTGCTGAGCAAGGATTCCTTTCCATCCTGCAAAACACCATTTTCAAGGCTCACTTTTCATTATAACATTAAAATGCCTCACAAATAGACTTCATTATTTAGGGCCCCATATAAAAGATTTTTCTAGTAGGTGATAAAAAAAAGTCTTAAAGTAGGTATGATTCTGAGCCGTAATATTTTCATATAAGTTTTATCAAATTGTTATATTAGTCTCAATCCCATATGATTTTTGTATAATTTGACAATTAAAAATTTTCTCCTAAAGTTTCTTTTTTTTTTCCATATCTTATACAAAATCCTTCACGCAAATAAACACAGCAAGGTTAATAGAAGAAATTAATATATATTAGTTCAAAACTGTCCCAATTGCTGGTAACTTTGTAACATTGTAGTTTCATTTTGTGGGGGAGAAAAAAGTAATTAGCAAATAAAAATGATGATATTTTAGACTGCTATGCATGTACCAAGAGCAGGATCAAGTCCTCTGATTTTGAGCTCCCTGAATTCCTCACAAAGGGAGCACATTGGGCAAAAGATGTAAGCACCACATCTGCATATGAAGCTTCAACCAACCCAAATTTCCTTCTCAGCTTTGTTCTGTATAGTGATCCTATGTACCATTGTGAGCACAAGGCAGGCATCATCAGCAAGTAAATCAAGACCCCCCAGTGACAACCTGCAATTTTTAAATTAAATTAAACATAATAAAAGAAAAAAAAAAAAAAAAACAAGATGTGGACTTGAATAAGTAATCAACTTTAGATCACATCAAAATTATTATCATATTAAAAAAAAAAAAAAGAGAGTAGGATAACTTCATATATTTTTAAAAAGATATAACAGTTAAAAAAAAATGTCCTACTATTGCACCTCACCACATAATTATCATTCATTGTGCGGTAATATATTGTATGAGAAAATATTGTCCCATATTTTTGTGCAGTAAAAAAAGAAAATGTTTACACATTTGTCCACCATCCACTACTTCCGCGATCTGCCCAAATGTTAAACATGGCAAAAGAGCTGTCATAACGGCTGCCAAAATGCATAGTGACAGATTTTAGCGTGACCCTTTTGGAAAACCTTCACAACAAAGCCAACATATAGTAAAAGAAGGAAAAGGAACAAAGATATGCAACGAATGTTATATGTTCGACCATTGGTCTGATTCTCATAACAGTCAAACAAGCCTGTGCTCCATGGCCTCCCAATCAGCTCCTTCCTGGGATCTATTGAAAACATTGAGCCACTGCGTCTGAGTGTTAGCGGAGTTTCATCGCCGCCCTGCGGATCCATTTCCTCGGCCTGCGGTTGATAGTACTCCGTACACATGGAGTCGTCTCCAGTTTGTGTGATCTCCATGTTCTCACGAGACTCCTCTTTGGCGTGCATTTTTGTCCCTTTTGCTTAGTGCTGTTGAACTTTTTGTGCATCAGGTTAATATATAGGCAATCAAATGTTAAGGTAAAGAGTCCTTTCTGTGTGTCCAAGGATCTTTACATTAACAAACATCTCATGTATGGAACGACGGGCAATGTTATTCGGTCCAACCAGAACCAGATATCATATTTGAGCTAGATTTGGTGCCCCTTTTTCTCGTGTTTTAACTCTTATGAACTTGCAAAAAACAATTAACGTCTCAAAAACTTTTATTTGAAACATAGTAATCGCATGAAAGATATGTTTTGGTATGTCTCGGAGCTTAATTGAGTGGTTGTTTTTCAAGTGAAACTTAAATCCAAAGTTGTACCAGTGACTCTTTCATTTGGAACAAGGCATTGTGAAAAATAGTATTTTATGCCTGGATGACCTGAGAAGGTCCTTACGAGTCATGATCGATCAAGTTCGCCATGTCAGATTTCAGGCCACTTTTGGAGCTTGTTGCGCTTGAGAGTCTCTGATAATATGTGCTTTTGTGTTTTTCTTAAGTTGACTATTGACTAAGTTACAACGCAACGTGTTTCTTTTTATAAAAAGAAAATTCACGCATGGTAGATATATATCGTTAAGAATTGGAAGTCCTAGTTCCAAACTACCAAGAGCAATAAATTAAAGAAAAACAAACAAAAACACATAAAATATATATTAATTTGCTCTTGATGTGAGAGATACGTCTACTTTCACTCATTGAAAAATTTCATTATGATGAAAAAGATAATTACTACTTTACAAAAAAAAAAAAAAAAAAAAAGATAACTACAAGAGAAAAATCACATACA
This sequence comes from Artocarpus hirsutus, assembly GCA_946598075.1. Classification (NCBI taxonomy): domain Eukaryota; kingdom Viridiplantae; phylum Streptophyta; class Magnoliopsida; order Rosales; family Moraceae; genus Artocarpus; species Artocarpus hirsutus. The sequence continues at coordinate 412,054 of CAMOHE010051775.1, read as the reverse complement.
GTGAAAGTCTCTATTTTTTCCCTCTATTCTTCGTGTCTCTTAAGGTTACGAGGTCGATCTACATGCTAACTCTGCATCAGGACAATATTTAGACTCTACATACTCAACATCAACGTTGTACATTAGCGTAACATGTCCGGGCCTTGGTTTTGATTTCCAATATAAGGAGAGAAAATCACATCTTATGCTGCACTCTTAAAAGAACGTTTTTATTTTTGTCACACTTAGAAAAGTTGTGCCACGCTACCTTTCATATTTGATGTTTAAGTTTTATCACATTTAAACAGGGTGTTATTTATAAAAAGTAATTTCTAAAGTCGGTATTTACGAAAATTCCCTCCATTAGAAAGAATTAGCAGAGCATAGACGGTCTCCGAGAAAAAGTTGTGCTTCCTATTTTCCTTTTTGGGCTTCACATGAGCAAGTGATCCAGTTCTGAAGCCCTTCAATTTTTAGTTGACTAACCCTTGTTTGTTCTTTGGACCATCATGTCACTTGTAGATGAAGTGGGACAAGATTATATCACAAACATTACAATTAGTAGAAGAAAATCGTCCTTAATTGATTTGGCTGTATTTTAAGTTTAAAGATGTAAGTCAGCCTAGTTGGTGCACATGTTGCAAGGTGTAAGCATTACACCAATAGCTGTTGGTCTAGCGATTCTTGATTCTTAAATCTGGAAGCTTGATAGAAAATGTGATGAAAAAAAAAAAAAAAAAACTTCGTTGACCTTTTAGAGTTCAAGCTGTATATATCCAACTATATATTTGTTTCTTTTTTGTATGAGCTTGCCAAAAAAAAAAACTTAAGAATTGTTTATTATAGCAACTAGTGAACAATACATTTGCTCCACTCGTTAGCTTTCAAATGCTTCAATTCCTATTGAATAATAGCAATCTTATCATGAACAAAGTCGGACATTTGCAAGTTATGACAACCAGCACAAACACACAAAAAGAAAAAAAAAATCACAAGCACTAAAATTTAACTTACAGCCAAAGAAAAAAATATCAAACATAAAAAAAAAAAAAAGAATTCAAACGATTTGTTTTCTAGAAGCTTGAAAACTCCTCGGTAGATTTTCAATCTTCATTTAGACATGGCTTGTGCCGAAGGAGGAACGTCTTGAGTTCCACCTTGAAACTGTTTTCCCTGTTGTTGGGCAAGGATTCCTTTCCATCCTGCAATACAGCCAAATACAAAATGAGGCAATTCTCTAGTTAGTAATGCTTAAAAATAGTAATTTCATTCTATACATGCATATGTGTTTTTGTCTACCAAGGGCAGGATCAAGTCCTCTGATTTTGAGCTCTCTGAATTCCTGACAAAGCGAACAGCAGGGACAAAAGACATGGGAGATCACATCTGTATATGGAGCTTCTACCAAATCATATTTGTCCCTTAGCTTTTTTCTATATTTTGATCCCATGATCCATTGAGAACACAGTGCAGGCATCATCAATAAGTATATGAAGCTTCCCAAATGGCAAGCTGCAATAGTAGAATTTTATATGTAAGAGCAAGAGGATAATTAAGCATCCACATTGACTGGGGACAAGTAAAAACTTATAATCAACTAAAACATCAACATGAAGACAGAGAGAGAGAGAGATTACCCATATCTCCACTATCAAGTACTTCTGCAAGCTGCCCAAATGTAACACATGGGAAAAAGGCCGTCATAACGGCTGCCAAAATACAAAATTACACTATCAGATTGGTCCTTGTTGATAACACATAAGCATAACAGAATTGAGAATTTCTTCAATAGGATAGTTATTGTTGTTTTAGTTGTTGAATTAATTTTTTAATAGTCTAATCCATGAATGAAAGAAATTCTGTTACATGCTGTAAACTTAACGTGGAAACTAATAGAAAGAACTACTGAAAATTTAATTTAACAGTCGAAATAATATCAAAATTCTTTTTCAGTCTTCTTTGTACTCTTCATGTAGTTACCTACTGTGTTACTCATCAAGTTCTGTGCTTTTACAAACGTGATAACAGAGTTCAAACTCATACTTTAAAAGAGTCTTCGTACTTCATACCAACTACTGACTAGTCTGTAAACATGGAAGAGCTGGATTCTATTTTGTTTTGTGCTTTCCCTAAATCCACTAATAAAGCAAAGGATGGAGAGAAAAGGGAAGTTTACCGTTGGCCTGATTTTCATGGCAATCAAATAGTCCGGTGCTCCATGGCCTTCCAAGTGTTTCGTTTTGGTTGGTTTGATAATCGGGGACCGGTAGGGCGTTACATTCAGGTGTTCGTGGAACTTTCTGGCCCTGAATCACCTCAATTCCGCCCATTTGATGATTGATCAGTTGTACTATGCTTCAAGTTATTTTGCTAGAAGATAACCGTAGTACTCAACTTTGCTTTCATTTAAATAAGCAAATGTTCACCCTTTTCAGGCTTCTAGTATATTGGTTTGTTTTTTTTTTTTTTTTTTTTTTCAATTAAATTGTAATGTTGTCATGTTAAAAAAAAGTCTTCTCCAATATCCCAAAATTCTAATTATGACTTTTCAAAATTTTGGGAGTCCACGGCATGAAACAACTTGGTAACTGGTACGGAGTATACAAATGATGATGAACACGTCACCACCATTATTGTACCTCTTCCAAACTTTCAAAGACAGTTTGGCATTCGCATTGATTTTAATATATAACTTCTAAAGATTTTATATTATTTTTGTATACAACTTGAAAATAACCGGAATAAACAATTTTCCTAAAGTTATTTAAAAAATGAATGGCTCATTATTGTGAACAATCTTTTGATACAAATCCTCTTGTTGCCCAGAAGAATAAAAGTTTGATAGTAGTCAAAACAAGGAAAAAGATCTAAATCTAGTTAAGGTTTCATTGGTTTGATGCCAAAACTACGTCTCTAGTGGAGACCTTGTTGCATAGCGTTCAAGGTGTCCGTGCATGTACACAAGCAAAATAGCCAATTTGGCGTTTGCTTCTTTAAGGATAGAAATTCAACAATGTGACAAGAATAAAACGAGAAAACGGATAGAAGCGTTAGAATTGTAGGATTAGTTCGACTCGGATAAGTTCAACTGATGTCCAAACTCCAACTATGAAAATAAGGATAAAAAGTACCAAAAAATATATAATTTCCTTTCAAAAAAGGAGAGAAAACAACTAGTCAACTATTCTCAATATGTCATTATTCAAAATCACATAGTATGATCACTAGTTACAGTACGAAATTGTAATAAAATCGGAAGTCTATATCGGGAACCATTTTATGCAACTAAACTCAAACCATTTGACAAGTCGATTCCCGTCTCTGGAGACTAGCATTTTAACAAGTTTGATTCTCACAAAAGTCAAAGCTAAGAAGGCAGATAGAAGAAGGCACGTCATTTACTTTGCCACCTCCTCCATATGGAGAAAAAAGAAGTCTTCGGTTGTGGAGGAGGTTTGAGGAGATCTAGCATAGTTTGCTTCTCATTCGGAGTCAATGGAACGCTTCTGATGAGGTTTAGAGCCATGACGTGAACGTTGTTCCTTGCTTTGTGACTCTGATAAGCCCATACTCCAATTGCAGCTCCGCCGATTAGAAACTGTTCCAAAATCCAATTAAATAAAATAACTTCAGAGTGCAAATACAGAAAGGAACGTAAGTTGTAAATATCAGTAGGCCCTTCGTACCGGCGATAGATAAAGGGCTGCAGTCTGTAGATCAAACTTTGGCGCATATAGAATGGTCTCTCCAAATTTATCTTCTAGCTTTTCAAATATCTCTTTGTCTGTTTTGCCAGCACGAATATCGTCACGGATTAACTGTAGATCCATAAAAAAATCAACAAAGATAAGGTTCAGAAATCCCAATAGCTTTTCCTTGAACCGTTGAAGATAAGGATATAAGCATAAGACAGAGAGAATTTAATCCAACAAGAGCTTCTTGTGAAGCTGCGTCTTTCAATAGGATGACATTCAAAAGCCTCATGTGTATCTACGCGTAAGGCTTTGTTGTCTTGTTATCTCAAAATATGAAGTGAAGCTTTGATTTGGATTGCCCTCATATAAGACAGAAGGGTACTCCATTTCGATAACTAAAGCTAAGAGGAACAAAAGAACAGCCTTTACATTCTCTTGATTTCTTAGAAAAGGCGTTAGAGCATCTCTAATATAGTGTTAAATCAGCGCATCAATACCAAGTTTTAGCATTTGAGTAGGAAAACCACTCTCCAATACAGTGCTATTTTATGGCATTTGCCAAATTTTAACATTTGATTGTCATTAATTGGTATAGTGACTTCTTCATTTAATTGTTCCAAAAATGTTATTTTTAGATTATTTTAAAATGAAAGGTCTACTTTTACATGTTCCAAAGCTCAATAGTAGTATAACATTTAAAATAACATTATGAATTGGAGAAATAAATAGAATAATACATCAAATGTGTCATTTTTACACTTTTTACTGCCAACCCTGGTAATTAGAATTGAATTTTGCATCGAATATATTCTTACACGAACAAGGAGCGGAAAAACCAAACAATAGAACCTACCTTCCTGAGAAGAATGGCAATATCTGCTTGAGAATCTTCAATGGACTGACTCCCACACTCAGTGCAACGGACTTTTTGGCTGATGTTCCTAGCTCGAGCTTCAACAATCAGTCGCTTCTTCACATCTTCCTCCTCGATCTCCATTTTTCAGACAGATTCTACATAGATTATCCGCAAACAAGTTAAATTCACGGGAACGAGCCGCAAAAGAATACCTTTAAAAAAATTCAAGACTGTTCCGCATTTCGTCGAACAACTGGAACATAACACCAACGACTAGAGCAGTATATTTGCTACACGGGTTCGAACCCAAAAGAATCCCTTTCGAACTTATTTTGCTACAGAATTTTCAGTTCAAACCCGCCGGCGAAATTCGTACTAACTTGTTGTTTTCAGGTACAAGATCAACTCCAGCTCATAAAAAATCGTAGCTTTTAGTTACCCAGAAGAAGAAAACCACTATTATGGGTTTGAGAAAGATTGAAAAGCTACGCTGGTGTCACGGAGATGGAGGTCTCTTTCTCTTATCTATTGATGGTGTGAAGAGATAATTCAATAAAACAGCGAAGGAAAATGCAAAAAGCAGATTACAGGAGAAATAGCTTATATCATTTTACCTGGTCTCTTGCACAAGCGTTCAGCGTCCTTTTCCACCAAGTAGCCGGCGGCAAGTTAATGGTTTTTCTCTTAAACCTATAAGGGGTAAAGGGTATATTATTCGTATTGTAATTGTTATTATCATCACTTATACCATTATCATATGAAAAGGCTCTGAAGTTTCTTTTAATCTATTTCTATACTCTTTATAACCGAGCGATGCTCCATTCCTCGTGGGCCTGACGCGTGGCTGGAATTTCTAGTGGGGAGTTTCCAGTGTGTTTTTTTTTTTTTTTAATTTTTTAATATAAATTATTATTTTTCCTTCTTTACTTTTTTCTTTATTTCTTTCCCTCTGTTTTTTTTTTCGCCTTCTCCCTCATTAAAATAATTTTAAATTATTTTGTAGTTTTGTTGTTCTTTTTTTTTTTTTCCTTTTTTAGTTTAGCTAACTTTTTTTTTTTTTACTTTCCTTACCTGTAAAATTTTATATTTTTACAAAAAAGGCTCTAAAACAGTATTTTTTTTTCACTGCGACCTATATAAATACTTTTATTTTTGTGTATATTCTCCGAAATAATTTTCTCTCAAGTCTGCCTCAATTAACTTTTTACTTGCATGATATAAACAAGAGTGCTTTTTGCTTTGCTTTATTATTCATTCATTTTTTTATTTTATTTTGTTGTTTTGTAGTTTTTTGTATTAAAGATTTCCCTTTCTCTTTTAACCTTTTTTCTTATGTTTTTTCATAGCTAAAATGCTGTATCTTAAATGTGTTCCATTAAAATTCTTTTTTCTTCTATTTTTTATGGATTGAAATAAATTTTTGAGGAGTGAAAAATACTTATGAATAAAATCTAAAAAGGAATCAAAACTATAACGAAAATATTTAAAAATAAAAAGAATATGTATAGCATTCACATGCAATTCCCACGTGCAATGTTTCCACTACTTTTTTATAAAAGTAAAAATTTGGTCTTAAAATTATTTTAGCTAAGCATTTTTTTAAATTAATATTTTAATCGTTTTGGTCCATTTCATTAAAATTTACAATAAAATAAAATAAAATAAAATAAAAGAAATATTACGTGGATAGCTACTTTTGGCCACTCTTGTCTGATTAATGTACAAACTTTTTCAAGTTAAATGGTTGTTTTTTATTTTGTTTTGTTTTGTGGTGGTTAAATAAATGATATACCAATGATTTATAATTCCATCTAGCGTTGATTTATCAATGATTGTAAATTATTAATTGAAATCAACGAACCATTTTTAAAAACGGCCCTTTTTTGGCTTAACATAAACTTAGATCATTTACTAATAGAAAGAGCTTAAAATGATCATTTATTTTGAAGAAAATTACATGCTATGCTACACTTTTAAAAGTCGTATTTATTTATGTCATATTTAAAAAAGTCTAAACTACATTCTCATTCACATGACATAAATTATGACATAAATAAACATGTGTAGCATTTATAAAAAGCAAATTTTAAAAAACAGCATTTAAAAAAATTCCCGCTTTTGATGAAAAGAATTATATAAACAATCTCTTAAAACTTAAATTAATTAGAAAAATACCGGTGACACCTGATGTTGATTATTCCTCAAAATGAATTATATAAGCAATCACTTAAAAGCTTAAATTAATTAAAAAAAACACCGGTGAACATCTGATGTTGATTATTCCTCAAAAATATAAAAAATGCAATGCTTGTTTTCATATTATCTTTTAGCTTTTGGTCTATTATTTATTTCTTCCACAACACCCATAAGTTCAATACAAAATAACATCAATGTGCTCACAAAAATACTCGGTAAAAAAAAAAATCCATCCAACAATATACATTGGCCTTCCAGAGTGAGCACATGATGAACATATCATTCCAATACTTCTCAAACTATAAAATTGTCTAGACAAGTTGACAACTTTAAAGCCTGTAGTTTAAAAATATGCAGACTTGAGTGAATGTTATTGTCTTGCCTGCAAATAAAGATAAAATGAAATGAAATAAAATAAAATAAAGCAGAAAAATTTACTAAGTCAATATAAAATTTTTCTGGACTCATTACAAAAATAGTTAGTACCTTTACTCTGGTGGAACAAGAGCAATCTCAATTTCTTGAAGTGTTTTTCCTTTTGTTTCCACCACATTTCTCTTCACAAAGATCACTGCGACAAAACAAAAGGAGGCGAAGAGCGCATACAAACATTGCGCCCCAATTTGCTCGAGCAAGCGCAAAAACAATAGACCGACGAAGAAATTTATCACCTGTTGAATGAACTAAAATCCTTATCAAAGAGACAACCAAGAACTGAACAGTTGGATTGGACAATAGGCACTTTATGGAGCAAAAACTACGAGCCAGAATTCACATATGGAATGACCAGAGAGGAAAATTACCCAATGCACAGCCATGCAAACTGCCATTGCCTTAGCCCTGATCCGACCAGGAAATATTTCAGACAGGAGAAGACTGGGGACTGGACCAGCTCCGACAGAGAACATCAAGACAAACCTGCGTTGCTTGTTTCATGTTTAGCTAAAATAGTAACATAACAAAAGCTTCTGCGCTTATCTTAGTCTAATAATATATCAGTCGTGAAAAAAATGAAACTACTCAGATGGCATGGGATTCACCACTTACAGAAGCATGCCGCCAACAGACAGGTACAATGCTCTGGATCCCGATGCAAAAGAACTTGCAGCAACTACTTGAAGGCCCAATGACACTACCTAAAGAAGAAATGCGTTTAGGGAACATGCCATATGGAGGTCGATATCCATTATTCAAATGGTATATTTATGTTCTTCTAGAGCTTACCATGCCAGAAAAACTTCCGAGAAGAAGCACCTTTCTTCCAAGTTTATCCATCAATATCATCGCAGCTACTGATCCTGAAGTTGCACAAGTAAACTAAATACGTGCATACGTGCATTAAAAGCATATCTCTGAAAGATGCAAGGTAAAAGAAGTCGATCTATACCCAACAAATTCGAGATTCCAACACATATGTTTGCAACATCGGATGGTACCCCAAAGCTTTTAAAGACGGTAGAAGAGAAATAGAAAACAGCATTTATGCCAGATAGCTGTTGAAAAGCAAAAAGAGCAGAGCCCATGAAAACCACTGCAAAATACGGAAACGATAAGGCAATTGCACAGAGGGAAACATACAGATTACATGAGCTAAACAAGTTTTTATAAACAAAGAATTTGTACCTTTAAAATCCCGGCCATGGACAAGGTCTGAGAACTTGATCGTATCCGATTCATCACCTCTATCGAACTTGGATAATTCTACCATAGCAGATTTGACATATAGTCCACCCAAAAGCTTTTCGAATTCAGCTTCAGCTTCGGGGACTCTTCCTCTCTGAACCAAATAATAAGCGTCCATAAGTATCTCTTTTGGAAAATCATAAACGGTATGAAAACAACTGAAATATGAAAATTCTCATGATTTTGTTTTATGTGTTTAGTCGGCGGGTTGATGATGCAAATTGCTGTTAATGAGATTTATTACGACTAACACATGATAGTACATAATAGAACCTTGAAAAGCCAATGAGGGCTCTCTGCACAGAACTCCATGAGAAAAGCAAGTGCCGCAGCAGGAACAGCAGATACCCAGAAACAAATCCGCCACCTGAGCTCACAGAATGTTTTTGTTCAAAGTGGTCATTTGAAATAAGGAATTATCTTGCCTTCGAAAAGATCAATTACCAGGTTCTTTTTAACATATCTTACCAGCCTTCTTTCAAAAAATAAAGATAATAAAAAAAAAAACTTACCAGCCCTCTATTTCCTTAGCCGGGAGTCCAATAAAGAGAGCCGCCATGATTCCAAGACATGTAGCAATTTGTGTGGAACTACCAAATGTGCCCCTTATAAAGGCTGGAGAAATCTGTTCATGTGGATGAGGCATAAGACATAAAAGAACTTAGAACAAGGAACATTACAAACAAGAGTATGCAATCGTTCAGATTTCAATTATTTAGCAAAAAGATCGTATGTCGTACCTCTGCTACATAGAGAGCAGCAACAGCTGGACCTATGCCCATTCCAGTTCCAACTAAAAACCTCCCCAGAAGCATACCCCACAGATTTCTAGTTGTTGCACTGCAAGATTATTTGAATTCTTTGGTAAACCTTGTGCGAACACCATGAACATGTTTAACACAAGCCATCCCGAAAATTTAAAAGAAAAAACATTTCTATTCATTCAAAAGATCCTAAATACGATGTAAGGAGTATTCTCTGTAGCATATCAGTGGTTAGTTGTGAAGTGATTCATCTCCAGTACTTTGCACTTCCCCATTTCTGCTAAATCCAATCATAGCAGTCATTAATAACAGAGAGTAAAAAAGAAAATACTTGGAGCAGAATCAAGGAGTGCAAACTCACAAACGACGTGGTGAACATACACACAAATTCAGAAATCCGGTAAAAGTAAGGATGACAAGTTTAACTTTGGCATTCCCACTGAAAGCAGGAAAATTCAGAAAGAAAGGGAAATTTTTCCTTTTGGGGGAAAAAAATCTTGTTGGAGCACGTATTTGGTCAAGTATTACGGTTTGATTGCACATCTAATCCAAAAAGAAGTCTCCCAACATATCATTAGGTGGTAAACAATTAGGAAGACGAAAAGCAGACGAAATAAGTACTCCATGCAAATATTGCGGACCTCAGTGATGCACCAATTATCATTGGCAGCGCGCAGAGCTGAAACGCCCTTCGACGCCCAACTCCATCCGCAATCGAGCCGCTAAATAGGGATCCAACAAATGCACCTCCTAAACATGTACTCACCACTAGACCTACAATTGATACCACAAACTTTTTGAGTGCATAAAGTACAATAAAAACTAAATACATCCAGAACACCGATGAAATTTATTACCTTCGGCTAAGGTATTCCCACTAAAGTCAAGATCCACGGAAATACTTTCCAGTGTCTCATTGACAACTCTACATTGGCAAAGCAAAAGAAGACATAATAAACATTACTAAATATTCTTGAAACACAAATTCAGGAAAAGCAAACAAGGATTCGATAGATACCCAAGATGGTATCCGAACAAGAACGAAGAAAGTGTTGCGACGAGCATATGCGGTAAAGAGCGTTTCCATGAAGGGTTCCCAAAATCTTTGCCACTGAGTAAACGTACTAACAAAAAGCTTCATATAAGAAACTAAACAGCATGAATGCCAGTTCAACTTCCCAATTAAAATGGTTAAAAAAAAAAAAAAAAAAAAAAGATCTGCTTTCAACATGGGTCAAATTTTAATAAAATGTGCCTACAATGTAAAGATATAATATTTCCACAGAGTGGTAGCAAGTCACAATGTTGAGACCAAGAATGTGAAAAATCCAGCTGACACCAATCCACACAATTATTCAAAAAGGCCCATTTATTAAAATAACATCCAGCTTTAGCCTCCAAAATGTAAATTAAAAAATAAATCCATGATAAGAAACACAAAATAAAAATAATTTAAAGATAGAACCAGAAATTTCTTTGTCGTGAGCATTGGTGTGGTCCTTCGACGTCCCACGCTGACGCCCCCGCATCTCAGAACTATGCAAACCTCCAAACTACGCAAGACTGTATTCTGCCTGCTCCAAAAAAATAATATAAAAAACATTTAACATTAATTAATCCATTACCGAGTAAATCTCTCTCTCTGTCTCTCTCTCTCTTTTTAATTATTTGCAATTAGAACTCTAATTATGTGATCTTTTTGAGAAAATTCAGAAAAAACAAGAATGTAAGGAGATCAGGAATACTAAAAGCTCACCATTTTTCTTCTTAATGAAGAGATAAAGAACCAGGAAAACGTTCACATGAAAGGATATATATATACATATATAGAGAGAGAGAAAGAAACAGAGAGAGATTGTACCTTAGTGAAATGCAAAGGAAGGAAAGGATCTGATTTGAATTCAATGAAAGACAGCAAAAAGAGATTGAAGAAGAAGGGATGGTGGATGCTAAAATGCGCCGGAGGTTGTCAGCGTCAGTGTTTTTGTTGTGTGAGCGTTACGAGTGAAGACGAGGAAATCTGAGCGATCGTGAGTTTTATTTTATTATATATACATATATATATATATTTAAGTCACAGTCTTAGATATGAAGGATGGTGATGGTGATGATAATTACAATAAGATGGTTTTGAGAATTTTGGAAATGGTTTTAGGAAAATGCTTATTAGCTCAGAAAACTGGGGACTAAAGGGCAAAAGCGATATCCAAGAGAGAACCCTTCTCAGAGCGCCGCATATAGCGACACCTGTTATTGACTGTTGTCTGTAACTGGATCAGGTGTTTCGCAGGTTAGCTAAAGATACTCTTTGCCCAATCCTGTGCTGACACAGAGTTTCAGATCTTTATGGCTTTTCGTGGCTTACAAGATCTCTTTCGTAAGTAGCAGTTTTCGGTCAATTCATTTGAGCTGATTTGTCCCCTCCCTCTCTTTTTTTTTTTTGGTCGTTTTTTTCCTTCTTAGTTGGAAACTTTTATCATTAAGGACGATTAAGGGTGACATCGCCCTGTATGGTATATATTGTGAAAGCTCTTCTTAGCTTTTGTAGCAGATTAAACTGTTTAGTAAACCTTTTTTTTTTTTTTTTGTAAAAGTTGAGAAGTAGTATGAGGGTTTTTTTTTTTTTTTACAGTATTTTTGCAGATATAATTTAAAATTATCAAACAAACTTTAATAATAATACACAATTTTTAATCTACTTATTTTTTTAACAAATTGAAATAAATCAAATAACACACTGAAAACAAAATGCATTTTTTGTAAAAGAAAAACAAAATGTATTAGAATAAGCTTAAAAATATATTGAAATACTTAAAAAAAACATAATAAAAAATAAAAAATAAATAAATCAAGATAAATAAATTAAATATCATATTATAAATTAGAGTGACTTAATGTGCAAATATTATGTATTTTAACTTTAGAACTAAAATTAATTAAAAAATTAAAGCTGTAAATATGCTTAATAAAATATCTATTTTCTTGATTATACATCTTTATAGCAATTTTATATATTGTTTGCCAAATTCCTGCAAGTATGCTTCAGGTTTCCACAGCAACTTTGAAAAAAATTTATCAAACGCCTATATGCTTCTGATCCACAGCACTGCAATGTCAAAACTGGCTCATTGAGCCCCTAAAAAAATAATGACATTGAGTGTTTGACAACATAGTTCTAACTATGTCATTCTAACCGTAATAATGTAAAGCTCTTATATACCATATAAAACAAAATTATGTCATAATGAAAAGATATCACATACCACAATAAATTGGTTCCAACTTCTGATTTTAACCTAATAGCCAAAAGTACCCTAAAAAAGAATTATGGAAGGGTGTTCATGTTGATTGGTTCTTTCATTTTCTTCTGATTTATGGGGTTTTTTTTTTTTTTGGCTGTGAATTTTTGGGGTTTGGAAAGCTCAACAAGAATCAATAAAAAGAAGATAATCGTTTTTTAGGGGGAAAAAAAGATAACGTCAGAGTATGACTGGATTGCTAGATCTGATGCACCCTTTAATTGTGCCCTACTTAATCGTAACAAATCCCTGGATACTTGCAACTTAAGCCACACAAAACAGAAGTAACAGAGAGGAAAAAAAAAAAAAAGATGATGCAGACAGCAGACAAAGTAGGATGTAACAACTAACAAGCAATGAAAGTCCATTAATTAACGGCGGTACGTTAGATTTTTTTCTTTTCTTTTTTCTTTTTGGGTAATACGGTTGTTGGCAAGTCAGCCAGCAAAATTAATGGAACTAATCCTCTTAAGAAGACTAAATATACACTTAAAAGGAAAAAAAAAAAAAGAAAAAAAAAAGAGAGACATGTTTGATAGAAAGACATCAGCTAGAGATAAAATTAACTAGTTGTGAGAAACACATGTTTGATATAGACAGACATTAACGGGAGATAAAATTAAATGCGAGATAAGTAAAGACTAAGGACCATGGAAAGATGCCTAATCACATGAAAATTTTGGCAAAATTTTCATAGAGCCTGTCATTCTTATGCCCAAAAAGGGAGAGTTGTAACTCGAAAGGGCTATATCTCAAACAAAGCTTCGCGTGTTAGTGAACTAACCAGCAGTTCCATCTCAGAAAGAGACGTTGAGAGGGCCTAATAATACGCACTGTTAAAGCTTTAATGCGACATGATTAACATCACTTTTCACAAAATGGATGATTCAACATCCTTTCATTTTAAAGCAATTTTTGGAATAACAGGGGTTGTATGGTGACAATTGTCCGTACTAAAGCTAAATTAAAATCTGAGCTCCGAATGAATCAGGCATAGTCTGCTTGTCAATGAAATGCCAATTGTCGCTGATTTTCATTTCAAGCTTAACTTGTACCACACATTCTCGATGGCAAGTATTGGATCTGAATTTTTTGAGCTCATGCCTTGACGTTCTTTCCCTTTCGGTTTCTGACCATTACAGAAGTCGCCGATCTTCTCTAGCTATCTCATTCTGAATCTAAGTTGAGGTACCCTGTAGATTCCAAATCCAGTAGATAGTAACAATAGAGCAGTTGTGCGATCGAAGGATTTGGATTTCAAACGAGGGCACTTCAAGGGAAAAATAAAGAAGACACACGAAACTCCCATGGATTAGTAATGAAGCTGAGGTACAAGAGAAATGAATCATAATATGTTTCCAGGGAAAAAAGAAATGAATGCTCTTCATTTATTACAAATAAATCAATAAGAAAACTGGAAAATTGTTCAAGCTTGATAATTGACACAACAACATTCATGCTATACAGCAAGTCCATAGTTACATGCATATCAAGGTTTTTATTTTTTTTTCCTTCTACTTTTTTAATAATAGAAATACTCTTCTCTATGGCTGACTAAACACTTGGAACTAAAAACAAAAACTTCAAAACAGAGGTATGGAGGAAAAAAAAATTAGCAGCCAATTGCCTTCATCTGTGCATACCATCACCAGTACCATGAAAAACGAGACTTGGCAAACGGCTTAATACCTTAGATAGAGGTTCATTGGCTACGAATTTCCAATTGATGAACTCAGAATCTGGATCTGTAAATAAACATAGGCAGACATAATTATTCAGCACATATAAGGTGGGAAAAAAAGGATGAGAAGTAAGAAACAAAAATTGTTAAATCTTGCTGAGCAAAATACCTTATTCACAAGCAAGTTTACTTGCTCTCTGTACATCTCCTTCAAGTCTATAATATCAGCACGGAGTTCCTCCAGCTACACCGAATAAAGAAAACCAAAAAAATGTCTCATTTGCTAGTATTGCAGGTATTTCTTAACTTCTGAATTATCAAAAGAACTAGTGTAGCGCTATTTTTAGGGAAGGCACAAACTACTTCCTGATGTTCAAGTCTTTGATGCCTGGCTTCTGTTGAAGCGTCAGAGTTAATTTCAAGGAAACAAGAAAGGTGAGCAGACCTCACCTTACAATATAATCTAAGATGAAAAAGCATCTCAAAAACAGAACACCTCCACATAAGTCGCAATATGCCCCATCCTCACGACGCTCAAAACTTCAAAGCCTAAATTTATATACCGTAAAGCAAAAGGAACCAAGTACGAAGCTAGCTATACCTCTTCATCACGTTCACCCATTAGCTCCAGAGCTGCAGAGTGTCTCCTCCTTAATGATTCCAACTCAGCCCGAACGCCAGGTAATGTGGAAGCCTCTGACCGTAACTTTTCACACTGGAACAAAGTACAGATCCTCAAATTCAGTTACAAAAACAAGCACCAAAGGGAAATTAAAGGAAGGTAGAGAAAAAATATATATCTGACAGCATACGTGAAAGGGGAGAGAAGAGAAAATACAGACACGCACCTGCTCGGTCATTTTGACCAACTCCTCAGCAAGAGAATCACGGATAGATTCCATTGACGCCTGGGGAAAATTATAAGAGTAAATTGTTAAAGTACAAAACGATTAAACCTAGTAAAGACTTAAAAGTTGTCACAAACTCCAATGGTTCTCATATTAAAAAAATGTCAAAGCAAATAAAAGCAGCTCTCCGCATAGCTCACGTATGGAATATGCTACAGCACTCAAAATGAAAATACATGGTGCAAAAATTTTTGCATTCAAGAACCTGGGAAAAGGGAGAAAAAACTCACCAAACGAGACATGTATGATGCAAGTTCACCCTCCTTTTGACGAAGAGCAGCTTCAAAAGCACCAGGTGTCATACTCTTCATATAATAAGGGTTCATGGTTGCCTCTCCAAGACGACTCCTCTCAGATAAACTGTCAGAAGGGTCCAGAGAAGCTTGCAGATAATAGCTTTCCTCCATGCTCCCAAGGCTGCTAGCACTTGAAAGTTTTCGGCTCAAGTTTCCTGTAAACAGGTAGGAAAAATCAATCTTACAAACCAAAGACAATGAAATGATATCATTCAACACAAGGATCTTACCATTCTCAAATGTGGAATTCTGCCTTATGGGAGTTTGATCAGGAACAACAGAATGAACGCGAGCTGTCCTTTCCAATTCCAAACGAGCAGCTTTCTCCTTTTCTATCTCCTGGCAAAATTCAAAAGCTTACTTTGAGAAAACTGAATCGCATTAATCACTAAACAAAAAAAGACAGTCCATAGAGAATTATCAAACGGAAAAAACCCCAATAAGCTCAGTGAATTATGGAATGCATCCATTTTCATTCTCCATCGTTTTGGGTGGGGCATAGAAAAATCTCATTTGTGACTATCCACCCAGTCCGTCAAATTTTCTTATGTGGATGATATCAATTAATTCGTTCAAAATACTACAAACATAAATTGCTCTATCGATGATCGAACTTTTTAAGAAAACCCAAAAAAAAACAATGGGAACTGGGATTACATCCTTTCAACCCAGAGAGCAAAATGTTGAAAGAGAAAAGTTCGTTGTTCCCCAAAAACTTAATTCTAATGTTAACTGTTCGTCAACTAAACAAACATGCAACATACCAAACTCCGATACTTCTAATAAATGACTGATTAAATAACTAGAATCACCACCTCTTGTAGCAGTTCCCTATGTGTCAGTGCTTCTTGTAACTCTTGCCTATGTTTACGCTTGAGTTCCCGTATTTCTTCTTCAAGCTGGTTAGCACGACCTTCCTGTGTGTCAGCTTCCTCCTTAGCTACAAGGTACTCCTGTCTATTTTCAGCCGCCCTTTGTCTTTCTTTTTCAAGAGACTTGCTTAACTGTGTCTGTTCAGCTCTAAGACAAGAAATCTGAAATATATATCAAGCGTAAGTTAATACCATTCATACCAATGGAATCCTTAAGTACGCAACAGAAGAGGAGAACCTGAGCCTCGAGAACGTTAATTCGAGATAAGGTTTGAGATAAGCGTTCATTCACGGATCGCTCTCTTTCCTCGGCAGCTGCAGCTTTGGCCTCTGCTTCCTATAGGTTCACCAAGAACAGATAAATTTCCCACTTTCTTTTTGAATGATAAGTAAGTTCCAATTGAATTATATCTTGCATAAATACAAACCTGGAGCCGGGAGTTAAGGGATCTTTCCACAGCTGCCCAAGCCTCTGCTCTTCTAGCAGTTGTTTCCTTTTCCCAACAAGGGAAACAGACATTTCAAAAAGAACCTAGTTAGTTGACCCAAGTAAACGGAAAGGCCAGTACTGTCTTCACGACATATCACAAATACATTTGAAATATGTAATACCTGCATAGCTTCAATCTGCCTCAGAAGAGGCCTCGTGGATTCAGGAACTTGTGTGATCAACTCCTCACAGCGTCGTTCACTTGCCTATAAGCCAATTTAAATTGGAAAGCAGGTAAGAGAACTGTGACAAGATATAAGGTTTTTTTCTTTGTCCCAAAGAAAGGCTTGTAATCTTAGCTGAGGAAACTTAACACACTTGATAACGTTTCTGAAGGTCTTCAATGTCCCGACGAAGCATGTCTTCTCTAAATACAGCCTAGGAAAAAATAAAGAATACAAATAAAACAAGGATTTTGAGGCATTTAGTGAAACGAAACAAAAATACATCCAACGGAACAAAACCTGCTGCTCCTTTCTGCTTAGAGTCTGCCTCAATTCTTCAAGTGCCTGAACTAGCATAGATTCACGTTCCTCAGCCTCTCTTAGACGACTCTCTAGTTCAGATCTCGCTTCATTGTTGGCACGGGCCTCTGCCAAGGATTCAGCCTCCTTGGCAGCATTCAAAGCATTAGTATAAAATTCTTTTTGCAAGGCAAGTTCTGATTGGTGTCTTTCTATCGTCTCCTGCAGCAGCTTCTCTGTAGCTGTCTTGTCCCGCTTTATACTCTCTACTTTATTCTCTTCTACCTGGAGATAATTTATCACGTACACTCATTCTTTGAATGGGCTCCAAGCAGCATTACCAATTGACTAAAATTAGATCTTATCATCAAATATCTAGAGGATTGTTTTTAGTCAAGTACGTAAAGAATTCCACATGATTTCAAATTCTTTTACACACACACACACACACACACACACGCTTTTCAAATTCTTTTAAACTGTCTTTTTGTAGAAAAGTGTCCTAAATAATTGGCAACAAGAAACAATCTGAGCAAGAAATCAAATAGTAGGCTTAATATACCAAAGACATTTAGAGATCTCCAACTTCAAGAAGTGAAACCTATATCTATTATGAAGACTAAGTCGAGTTTAAAAATGAAACATGAACCAGCCAATTTTGAAAACAAAAGCTTGAATCCAACTAAATTTCCAGAAAGAATGCTCTGACTTCCAAAGAAGTCCATGCCAATTATTTAAGTTTTTCACGACTAAATGAAATGGTTGATTTTTAGTGTTCAGAAGAATGAAAGCCTTAATCACAAACTTAGTAACGCAAGAATAATCAATTACCTGAAGCTTCGTAACCAACCCCTTCTTCTCTTCTTCAAGCTCCCTAATCTAGCTTTCACAAGATGAAAAGGAAACAAAAAGAAAAGAACAATAAATAAATAAAAAGTATAATGAAAAATTGGATGATATATAAGCATCATCCAGTACCTGAGCCCTAAATTTTCTAATTTGACCCTCTTGAGCAGCCTGCTTTTTTGAAAGTTCTTCACCTGTGTGATATAAGAACATCTTCGATTATGATCTATTAATGAAAGAAAGACGTCATTACTCCTTTCGACATACTTGACCCCCTTAACCCCACACACAAGAAGACATGCTTGAAAAGGGGGAAAAAGCATATTCAGAGAAAAGAAAAGGAATGCTCTACAATTTATTTTATGCATCAGAAAACAAATATTACAGTTTTCAAATCTCTACCTTCAGCCATAACCTGGTTAATAATTTCATCTTTTTCCTTCAGAAGAGCAGCTGCATCACTTTTTTTACTCTGTTCCCTCCGAAGAGTATCCCTTTCCTTTGTAAGAGCATAAATCTGAAATCACATATGCACAAAGTTATCAAACAGAGACAAAGAGATAATACGTGGATATTTGTATGCTTGTGTTACACATAACAAGATGGGAATCATAACCTAATACGCGCTACCAACCAACTAATCTGCTTCAACTTATATTCACCTTCAATTGCACATTTCAATGCTGTTATATTGCTTTCTTTTTAAACCATATTTTACACAACCATTCCTTGAAAAGTGCTCAAACAGGAACTTTATCAGTCATCAGCCATTGATACTGGAAAGTACAAAGGATATCACCCCTTCTAAGATAGGACTATTAACAGCGTCCCTTGTACATTACATAACTTAGCACTACCATGGACTTAAGAGTTTGCTTCCACATGCATCATATCTTCATCGTGCAACAGACAAAAATACTAATGTGACACTGTAACTTATTATTTTTGAAAGTCCATTAGCGATATACTTCCATGCAATCTAGATGGCATCACAGTTAACAATCTTGGTAAGCCTAGAGTAAGATTGATTGTGTTGTATGCTAGTCGCTATTCCCTACTCCTTTTATGTGAAAGAATATAACACAAGTATTAAAATATGAACTAGAACTCGAGCTAGAATACAGACAAGACTATATGAACAGATATACCTTCCTCTCCAGAGTTGCAACCCTCTGATGATATTCCTCCCTCAAAGTCTCAATTTCTGCATCACTTGTTTTCCTCTGTAGATGCACAAGTTTCAGCAATTAAAATACAAACAATTGAAAAATAAGACCTCCCTTACTTATGTGAATGAATGTAAGGAGGGAAAGAACACTGAAAAGAAAGAACACTGGAACAGTAACTATTGGAAGTGTCCTCCTGCGTAAATAGGAGAGTGATCAATAGATGAGATAACAATACATTGGTGACTGTGCCTTATCCACATACATATAATAAGTTAATATTAATAACAGACAAAGTATACGCACCTTCAAATCCTCAATCACAGATTTTAATTGTTCGTTTTCATTCATTAACTTGGCAATCTCATCAGCCTTTGCCTGTGAAAAATCAAATGGATAGGCAGTTCATAACTGCAGAAATGCGATTACAAGAATGTGACCTAGGACATAGCCAAATGATGCAGAAAGTATACGAAGATCCAAGATAATCTCATCACACACCTGAGCTTGTCTTGCAGCACCTTGCAAAGCATTTTCCATCATCTTCATCTCCTTTTTGACCCTCTCCAGTTCAACTGCAGAATCTGCAGTGCCAGGAGCATTTGTTCCTGATCTCAAACGTTTTTCTCTAATATCACTTTGTGAATCATCAACACGATGCTCAACTCCAACCTCTTTAACAACAGCATTGCTCTTACTTGAAACCAACTCGGAAGCTATCTCTGAAGCTTCATCTGAAGGAACTACACTGGGCAGATCATCATTAGAAGTTTTTCCAACGCTGTCAATCTCCTCAGCTATACCTCCACTTCCAGTTTTAGCATTTGTCAACCCCCCAGTTTCAACTGGAGATATCATCTCTACACTCTCTTCAGCTTGTGTCTTCTGTTCATCAGTACTCTCAGCATCCGTCTTCTGCTCATCAGAGCTCTCTACTAGTGCTTTCTGTTCATCACTACTCTCAACTTGTATCTCCCGTTCATCTGTGCTCTCTACTTCTTCCTTCAGTTCATGCATGTTATCTTGCAAATTGGCAAAATTCCGTGCCTCGTTAGGCACAACACCAGTTCCCTCAACTTGAGCTACTTCAGTGGCTCCTGATTTTTCTTGCACATACCCTGAATTCCTTAAGGCTGCAACCTCTTTCTTTTCCTGATTTTCAACAGACTCTGACAGCTCAGATATCTGAACAACAGATTCAGGTGGTTCAGCAGGCACCAAAGATGATACAATTTCACCTTTTTCAGGGTCAGACACAATGACATTCGTTCCACCTACCATTTCTTGATGTCTGTCAGTTGTTTCTGGTGTGTCAACTTCTCTTGTTTCTTTTGCAGTAGCCTCTTCTGTTGCAGCCATTGGTGATGTGTCAGTTAGGATCCCTTCTTTCTCCTCTGACATAGATTGATGCTGAGGAGATTTCTGCTCTCCTGATAGTTTCTCAACTTCAGCTGATTCAATAGATTCAGGTTTTTGCAACGACTTGGCATCACTTTCCATAGTTTTATGGCCCATAAATGCCATAACAGGATTAAACAGTGTTTTCCTATCAGCGGATGAAGGCCATAAACCTGAAGCTGGCAAGCATTAAGAAGAGACCACCGATCAGTCTAAACCTAGAATTTCAAGTTCTATACAAGATAACACAATATTAACGGATAAAAATCATTACTTTACTCGAGAACTTCAACATTTGGACTAAGTCCAGCTAACACAGCATAACATAACATAATAAAGAAATCATAGACATCCTTTCAGCAACGCCAAAAAAAAAGGGTGCCCACCATAAAGAGATCATCTTTTGTTTCTTTTTCTTCCTCAAAGACAAATGAGACAGCCGATACATGTCACTTGGAAAAAGCCCAGTCAAGCGAGACTAGAACCGAGGATGTCGGAGTTTAGAGTAAATCCCAGAATGCAATCAGGATGTTTAACTGATTATTTTCAGCAAGCAAATAAAATTCATTCTTGATCTTTTCCAAGATGGGATATTTAGAGGACAAGAGAAAAAGATAGGAAAAAACAGTGGTACAAGGGATGTTCAACCGAGGATGCAAACATAATTATTTACTATAACAGAAACACAAACACATATATACACACACACGCTCATATGAACTGGGCGAACCGAAGTACCTTCACTGCTGCTTGAATCGGCCATCTCTTTCTCATCGTACCCCAGAGCGCTATCGAAATTCTTCTCGATACTCTTGACGCTCTCCTGGAGCTTATTCACCGCCCCTCCGGCGAGATCGGCGATGTTCCCCAACGAAATATTCCCACTAAACCACGCCATCTTCTGGCTACAATAACGAAATCAGATTCCATTCAAAACCCAAACTCTCCATTTTTTAAACACATCATTACCTCTGAAAAGAACAAGAAAAGGAACCAATCCAAGATTTCTTTTTTGTTTCAGATAATTTATGAATAAACAATGGGATCAAAGTTCGCCATACTTATATCATGCAATAATTAGGCATTAATAAGATAGCAAGGCCTAGATCGGAATCGCAATTGATTGAATCCGATACTTGAATATGGAATTTAAATCTATAGAAAGGAAATCGAAAATTCAAGAGAGAGAAAGAATTTAAAACCTGGTTAGGGGTCCGACTGAGTTGGGAAGAAGTCAGGGGAATTGCTTCGGGAGTTCGAGAATCAAATCATGAAGCTTTCTACTTCGTTCGGATATGGCTGATTTTCGCGCGTGAAATTGGCGTTTGATTTCGATAATGGCGGATTTAGAGAGAAATGGCCGAGACGCGAGGGGCTTCTCCTTCTGCTCTGCTGAAATATATGTGAGATCGCTCGATCTGATGCTCATTACTGTAATAATCTGTGTGGCTAAAAGTTCATAATTAATTTCTCAAAAGAAAGGAAAATTAAGAAAAATAATATGATTTGATATTTAAATAGAAGGACCTGTCTGCACTAATGTATTTAATGTTTTTTATTTTATTTTATTTTTCTTTTTCCCCTTTCTTGGCTAATGGCAGACTTCACAATAAATTCTTATTATAAGATGTGTAAGGGTTGTTTTATCCATTGAATTTAACTTTTTTACTGTTTAATCTAGATTGTAACACATTAAAAAATTAATTCAATGACCAAAATAATGATTTTTGTTGCTGGACAAAAAATTCCTATCATATTTGAACCCAGCTTTACAAAATGAAAACAATAAATAACAAGCTTCATAAAAATAAATAATTTTATAAAATAAAATCAAGGAATACGCGAAAATTGGTCACTCTTTCTTATCAAATATATGGAGGGATAATTTTTTTACGCAATTATCTTTTGTGGATTTACGTGTGATTGAGATGATATTTATCTGTTTTATTACGCTTTCTTGCCTCCCAAAAAGCAATTATTGGTGCGTTTGGACTTTGGAAATCTTGTTCCAACTGGATAGACTTTTTTGGCAATAAAGTTAAAATTTATTAATTTTAACTAGTACTATAGTATAAAAATAAAAGTATATAAGTATATTGTAGTGTAAACTCTTCGTATTTAAATTTTAACTATATTTTTAAACACATTTATAGTTGATATCGTTACAATGTAAAGTTTTTACATGTTATAATATAAAACAAAAGTATGCTTTAGTGTAAAGCTCTCACATGTTACAATAAAAACTCTTCCCACTTTTGGTTTTAACTACATTGTCAAATATACTATATACTTTCTTGCAATGCTGCTAATTTTTTATTTTTAATAAAACTAATTTCATAGTTATTTTGCATTTTTTGTTTGAAAATTAGATAAATAGTTGTTTTTGGTCACTTTTTTAACAAATTGCCATTTTTTTTATTGTTTTAGTAAATGATTGGACTCTTTTAGGGAAATGATAAACCAATTTATCATTAGTTTACCAATGGTTTATCACTATCAAACTGGTAATTTATGGATTGAGTCAATCACTAACAAATGTTTATCGGTGATAAACCACTAATCAATGATAAATTAATATCAATAAATAATAAACTAAAGCTAATAAAAAAATCATTTCTCATGTTTTGGCTATCTACTAAAAAAAATAAAAATGGTCATTTGCTCTCAAATTCTTTTCTTCCTTTTTTTAAGTTTTTGATGCGTAAATTTTTCCATTTTTAATTTGTCCTAGGTAGGACGAATCCTGGATTAGAATGTTGTTACCTTGACATTATTGTAATCATCATTATAATGCCTTTTGAGTTGTTTGCAAGCTAATTTTGCCTCTTGAATTCTAACTTATTGTCATTCTTAACCATGTTGTTGAATTTAAACTGATCATTTTTCCGAGTCGTTCGTGTGTTGTTGTGGTTTGTCTAACTTGACGTCATTTCGTTTCATAAAATTTCGTTTCTGTTCATTCGGAAAAAAAAAAAAAAAAAAAAAAAAAAGAAACAAATGATTTCGTTAGGAGGGCATTATTGTTTTTAAATCTCTGTCGTTTTTTCACCAATGGACACGGTACAATTTGTAAAATGTCGTCTTTGATGTGGTTATTGGTATATTATTGTCCTTTTCTCCGTCAACGTTGATTCTTGGACATTGTATTATTAAGATATTGCCGTTCCTGGGACATTTTAGTCTTGTAACTTGTTATCATCTCCATGAATGCCATTGTCGTTTTATAATGCTGCCACCGTCCTTGTCTCCACGAGTTGTACGTTGTTGTCGTTTTTAGATTTCAGTTATTATAAGGAGGTATTCTCGTTGTCTTTCGATGTTTTGGTTTCCACAACATTGTCGTCTGTGAACGTACTGTTGTTGCGTTTATTTTTGTGATATATATTATCGCCTTTAAACAGTCGATTTACTCGCTTTTTAACTTACTGTCGTTTTTGGGATATTGACGTTTATGCACAAATATTTTCTATGTTGTTCAGTTGTTGTGGCTTCTTTGCTACTGTCGTTTTAAAAAGTCACCCACTTGGCTGCGGTGCTCCCGCGTAATTGTATACTGTCACTGTTCTTTCCAACTGAATGTCGTTTTCTTTTGAGGATTTTTTTGTCATATTTTTATAAGTTATCGTTTCGCTCCCAGCTGATTTGTCGTTATTATCATGGTGTCGTCGCTTTTGTTTGCACGTTCTTTCGTTATCCATTTTTAAGTCGTTGTCGTTTGTCTATTATTGTTGTTTTATAAAATGTTGTCGTTTATTTCTTTTTTTTTTGGTGTAAATTGTAATAAATATATTTGAAAAAAATCTTTCTACATTTCTTAGAATTAACTAACGATAACTAAATGCTTATTTATTTTTCCGAATTTAAAGTTCAAACCTTCTCATTTCCACCTCAGAGACGGGAGAAACAGAAATATACATTTCGTTTTTTGATGTGGGATTAAGTCCTCGTGCACATTTTCTTCAAGAAAAGGACAAAGAGGGCTAAAAAAAAATCATACGACCCAACCATCTACCTATTCCGCCTTTTTCCTGTGGTTAATTAAATATTTTAATAAACTTGATGTTTTAATTGACCTAGGATAATATTTTAATTAATATGATATATTTTGGATAATATGATCATACCTTACTAGAGGGGAAGAGGAGTTAAGGGCCTTGTCACAAAATAAAAAAAAAAAAAACAAGTAAAACAAAAACAAAAAAAAAAAAAGATAGAATGAGAAGAATAATATTGTCTTAAAATTTTTTAAAATAAATAACAAGTTTTAAAATATTTATAATAAATAGAATATGTGCCATGTAAATAATTTATTTATTAAAAAAATAATTATTTATACGATAAACAAAAGATAAATATATTATTTGTATATATGATAAACAAAAGATAAATACATTATTTGTATCATAAATTTATTTACTATGTAAATAAAAATTATTTACATTATTTAATAAGAGATAAATCACTATAAATATTTTTAAAACTTATATTAAAAAAATAATACTCACTACAATTTTTGAAAAAAAAAAAGAACAATCCCGCATATAAAAGAGTTTTAGATTCAAATTTTAGTTTTATGTCTTTCCCAAATTAACATCTTTTACTCCAGTTTCTCTCCCCCTCTCCCCTCACTCGTCGTCGAGTTCGAGTCCGTACAGTCGGAGCTCGCCGACGCCCGACGAAGAGCAATGCTCTGTTAGCGACTGAAATTTATGTTCAAAGCAAACATCCGTGGTCACTTTAATTAAATGTGATTTTCTTCAACTAAATTTGGAAATCGAAAATCCGTTCGTTTGCCGAGCAATTGTAAATTGAAAGGAAATGGAAATTCCAACGTTTTAATTCGACGTTGTTTGGTTTCCTGCTAGTGAAGGCCAAACGTCGTGAAAATGGAGATTTGAAAAACTGCTTAGTTTGATGTCTAGTCAAAATTTCGTTGCACGCTGTTTGGTTTCCCGGAAAGTGAAACCCAAACGTCGCGAAAATTCGTCTGCTTTTTCTCAGCTGCCAAACAAAGAATTGAACAATTCACGCTATTAGTTTCAGAAGATTAGCATCTTTTCATGTGTTTGTTATGTCTTCTATCTAATTGAAAAGCGTGGTGATTCAGAGAGCCAACTGAGATCTCCCGCCAAAATCAAATGAGGCGACGAAGAAGCAGTTATGGAGTTTCGAAGTTTCGCGCCAAAAAGCTAGGTTTTTCAATGTTCCAAGGCTTATCGTCGGCTGCTGCTTCTTCGTCTCCGGGTCGCCTTCAGTCGCTTGCGAAGATGAGCTTGGAGCTTCATTTGTCGCCACCAACTCCATTTTCAACAGAGTGAGTCCTTCGCAATTCCAGGATTATTAGATGAACTGCACTATTATCAACTTTTTATTTTCTGCTTCTCTGATGAAAAAAAAAAAAAGAAGACCAAAATAGAAAGTTCCAGTAGAAAATATGATTTACTGATATTTGGATTAGATTTGCCAAGTTTGTTGGATTTCCTGTTATCTTGTTAAATCTTCTAATTTCTCTTTCATCGCTAACTTCATGTGTTGTTTGGCTAAGTTGATTCGATTATTGAGAAATGAAGTGGAAATAATTAAAGAAAAAAAATATATGATTCCGGATCTTTTGTCATTCAAGAGAAATAATTAGTCAGTGTAATCGTTCCATCTGCTTGAAATGATTCCTCTTTTTAGCTCTCTTCGTCCAACGACATTTTGTTTCTTCCTGTAGTGTACTTAATATAAAATTGAAATCTCGATTTCAGGTATTGGTAATGTACTTAGTTTGTCGTACGATTCAATGCAACTTGTTTTTCAAACAGAAGTTATTCATTAACATAGTATTCTTCTTCTTGTCCATGTACGTTTCTACCAACAAAACATTTGTTCAACTAGTACATGTTAGCTGCGCACTGTAATGTTGTTTCTTTTGATTGTTGTTTTTGCTATGAATCAGACTGATAGAGTCCTCAGCACCACAACCACGGGCTTGTGCCAAAGGCGATGATGGTACTCCAAAGCATCATAAACAATGCGGTTGCAAGCGAACGAAGTGCTTAAAGTTGTAAGTACATTTCGTTCACATGGACTTTTTCCACTATGCGTTGCACTTTCTGAGCTGGAAATTGTTGTGTATTGTTTACACCATCATTTCTCATCCCAAAAAATCAGAGAGTTGTGTGTAGCATGTTGCAGTGCTCTCTTAAAGATTTAACTATTTGTATTACATGAATATGCCTGGTAATTCCTCTTATAGTCTTATCTGACCATAGAAAATTGTTTTTAAGGTTGACGCACTGAAATATAAACAATTTTTTTTCCTTGGAAATGGCTACTCAATTGAGTTCATAATGCTGCTTAAATTCCCTTGATAGAAGTCCGCAGGATTTTGCATTACATATATTTTCTTGCTTTCATTGTAAAGCCATGTTATGATGGATTACTCAAGTTGATAGGTTCCATTTCTTGCAAAATGATTATCCACTATCAGGTACTGTGAATGCTTTGCTTCTGGCATCTATTGCAATGGGTGCAAATGTGTTGATTGTCACAATAACATTGAAAACGAGTCCACAAGGCATGCAGCTGTTGAAAAAATTTTAGAGCGCAATCCTAGTGCTTTCAAGCCTAAGATCACTAACAGCTTACCTACAATCCAGGACAGTCCATTAGTAGCAAAACAGAAAGAGGGATGTCAATGTAAGAAAACCTGCTGCCTAAAGAGATATTGCGAATGCTGGAAAGCCAACATGTTCTGCTCTGAAAGTTGTAAGTGCTTGGACTGCAAGAATCATGAAGGGTCTCAGATGAAGTTGGCTCTTTCCCCTAGGGACCAACTTAATACAAAATCCTGCCTGAGGGAGGCCAATATTGCTGCATCTGCTGCTCTACAGCCTTTTGGTTCAAGCAAGAAGAATACTCTGACCCAAGTAATTTTGATGTCCTGACTCAACAATTTCATTAATTGCTATTTTCTATGTGAGTACGCTTTCACGTACTGCTTCACTTATTAATTCCCTCCTCACTTAATGTTTTCATTTTTTTTTCTTATGCTTACCAGGTGAATCCTCTCATAATTTCTGGTTCATCGTCTGCCTTATCCTTCAACCCTCGCAGATACAGGTTCATATATTTGCTAATGATGTTCTCTTTTCTGCACACTTCACTCATATTTTCAGAACTTTGTTCCTCTGTAACGACCTTATTAGCGTTGCTGGTGTTGGCATAAGATCGTTGTTGGCAGATGTCATTAGTCCAGAATCCATAAGGCACTTTTGCTCGAATTTGGTGGGGATGTCAGATGCAGGTATGGCAGATATCTGGATTAAAAAAAACATATAATTCTGCCACAAGGTCTGGAACCGAGAGAGATCACTTTTTCTGTTCCCTTCTTTTCTACAGGTTTCATGACCAATACAACTGATTCATTTGTTGTGTCTTAATAGTAACAATGTCAGCTAGAGTTTTTCAAGAGTCGTGAAAAATTTGTCATTTTGGTTGTTTAGTTAATTTACTTATGTTGTTGTTGTACTTGTTATGATTATTATTATTTTCACCGTAGCTATCGAAGAAAGTACAATTTCCTGTTCTTTTTTTTTTTTTTTTTTGCTCAATCCTTATTTTCCAAAGCCTTATACCTTAGTAGCTATGCATATGACAATAGTATTCATCCTGGTTACCTTACTTCTGCGCCTGACTCTTAAATTCCAAGGCTTTTATTTTTTCACTTGATTCCTTTACGACAAAAACATACCATACTCATGTACAAGTAAACCTGTACATTTTAACTCCCCGTTTGTGTTATTAGTCAACAGTTTCACATCCGAGAAGCAAGCATTGAAAGAAAACCACAGAGTGACTGACTGCCGCTTGGAGGACAAGGAAAACTTCCCGTGTCTGCCAGATGTTCAGGAACTGGTTCCTGATAATCATTTGAATGAAAATGGTGCTAACTCAAACAATATAGAGTTTCTCAAATCCACGTATGTCAATGGAATGAAAGGAATGCTGCTGTCTCCTGAAGCAGACGCCGCATTATGTGATGAGAAAGTTGAAATGTTTGGACACCAAGAGCATAAAGAAAACGTCTATATTGAGCAGAAGCGGCTTGTTTTGAAAAAATTCCGGGATTTGCTTAAGAAGATTATCACTTGCGGAAACATGAAAGGTAAGATGCGCATTTCTTCTGAACTATCGTGGCTCTTATTACCTCACAACTCCCATGTCCCCCACATAAAGAATCTATAGAATATGGCCCATGACACATTAACCATGTGACAGAGTATTTTCCCACCATTTATGACAATTCAAGAATAAGATTGTAAGTTGAAAACCGCTAAGAGTTTCCTATATATTTATCTTGTTCATTTGTTAAATACAATTTTAATAATATGTATATTTCCTGCATTTATGAACAAAGTTTTTTCCTTCAGCTGGCACGTCAACGGAGGACGAAGGTGAAAGCATTGGCAGAAGAATTTTGAGAGGCAAAACTGAGCACTCACGTTTTAAATGACCAATGTTCCGATGATGATAAAAAAAGAAAAAAAAATCTCTTTAATAACAACGAATGGGCTGACAATTATGGGGAACATGTGCCCCTTAAGGCTGTTTATCCCAATCGAGTGAAGAATCTATAAGCAAGAAATGAAGAAAAATCTTGACAGAGGAAGCATTAAAATGAAAGAAAGAACAGCCTGGAAGGATGAAGACGAAACTCATTCTGGCATTCTTGGGAGTTAAACATTTGCTGGTTGATTGACTCATTCTTGCATATCTCCTTTGAAAATGCCATCCCCAAGAAATGCGTTCCTTTCTATTTTGGTACATATTGTTTTCCCTGTTTTCTCAGAATCTTGTTGTATAGCTGCACAATTTGTTTTCTATATTCTGTCAACTGTTACGTATAGCATAATAAACAAAAGAATATGCAAAAGCAAATACTGCTTTGCTTTGCTTCCATTTTGTCTTCTTTCACTCACCAATAATCACCACAAGAACATTGTCCGTCTTTGAAGTGATGGTAACGATTGACATCTCTGATGGTGATTTCTCTATCGGTGATTTGCGAGATGAACTTGATTGCAATGTGGCAATCTTCACAAATTCGTAGGTTTTTAGTTATCAAAAGCCTCGTTCCTGACTCTGTACTTATCAGTCCAAATGCAAGTGCTAGCCTCTCGCTGTGACTCGAAATTATATTAGTCTTCTCATCATCTTCCACATCGTGGAAGACTGAATCAGTACTCGGGACATATCCAGCTTGAGCCATCAGTCCTTCTAACCTCTTTAGCTCTGCATATATGGCAGCTGAATTAGGATGAGAAGTATCTCCTGAAAGAAATGCGTGAACTTTGTTTCTCACTTCAATCCAGCTACACGCAATGCTTTTCTTAATTCCCTTGTCTATCATTAGCTTTCTTAGTCTCGCAGCGTCTTCCCACATAACTACTTGAGCATAGATGTTAGATAGAATCACATAATATCCAGCATCATCTGGCTCAAGCTCCATCAGTTTATCCACTGCGAGCTCAGCAAGCTCAACGTGCCCATGAATTTTACATGAATTCAGCAGAGCACCCCATAGACCGGAATCTGGCATCACTTTCATTTCCGTTATAAGATTGTAAGCCTTGTTCAACTGGCCACAATGCCCAAGCAGATCAACCATGCATGTGTAATGCTGAACTGTGGATTCAATATTGTATTCTCTTACCATAAACTCAAAAACATCAACCCTTTATCTAGCAAGACCCCATGGCTACAAGCCCCTAGGGCCCCCACCAAAGTTATGTGATCAGGCACATCTCCTACTCCTTTCATCTTTACAAATAAGTCCAGTGCTTCAGCTGCATAACCATGCATTGCATACCTGGTGATCGTGGCATTCCAAGAGGCAACCCTCTTCTCACCAAGTTGCTCAAACAAAGTCCTGACAACCTTCACGGAACCACTTTTAGCATACATATTTACCAATGCAGTTTTCACCTTATTGTTTGATCCAAAACCGTGCCTTAAACTAAATCCATGAAGCTGATATGACTGTCACAGGAGTTACCTCGGTTGGCCTCAAGCCAGTCAACGCCATCTCATTGCACAGAGTAAGCAATTACACTGGACACCCATTTTGCAAGTAAGCTGCAAGCATTGAATTCCGCTGCACAGCATCTCTTTCTTCGATTTGTCAAATACTTGTCGAGCACTTTGTGGAAAACAACATTTTGCATACATATCAATAAGAGCGGCAACTACATACACATCAGTTTCACACTTTGTATGTACAACAAGCTCATGGATTTTCCTCCCTTCCTGAATAGCAGAACGTGCTAAACAAGCTTTCAGCACAAACGGGAACGTGTATCTATCAGGCATGAGCCCATGATCAAACATCCGATTATACAACAAAATTGCCTCCTCATATGGGCCATTCCATGCATAACCCCGGATCAGAACGTTCCAAAGAAACGATTTACTTTTAGGAATTCTATCAAACAAATTGTGGGCATCCCGTAGAGCACCACAAACATTATATAGATTGACCAGTTTTGTAGCTAAAGCCAAAATAAATCCAAGACGCATTTGAAATAGGCAACAATGCAGCTGTTTTCCGGGGTTAAGTGCGTTTCTGGTAATGCAAGATTGGTGGAGAGAGGCATAGTAGTAGACTGGTGACCTGTGAAACCCTTGACCAACATCGATTTTAGAAGGAGGAGGAAAGGTTAATGGTTGTCGTTTGGAATTGGGGTGTCGTTTAGGAACTGGAGGGTGATTTGAGAATCGGGTTTTGGAAAAGACGGTGGAATCAGTAAGAGAGGACGCTGTATGATGAGACTCGGAAAGTAAAGAGATTCTCCTTGGCTTTGCCATGGAAGGAAGTGACATTTGAATTTTCAGAGAAGGGTAAGGAGAAAGAGACGTGAAGCATGAACACAAGGAAGATGACTAAAGTCAGTTTCGCACTCCAGTGACCGTTAATGGAGGTCAGTTTGGCCGTTAGTTGGTTATAGATTATGGTGACAGGCTTATGTGCTCGTGGTGGTTATCCTCCAAATATTTTCGCCGTAGAAATGCGGTTAAGGTTGAAGAAATCATTACGTAAGACCCAACAAGTCGACGTTCTCGATGTTATATTTGACACCAAAATATAAAAATAAGATACCGTGTTAGTTAAGTTATCGTGTTATTTTGTTTTGCGCATAAATGCAGGATGTTATTTGATATATCATAAATTTGTTTTCTTTTTTTTTTAATGATTATTACAATTAGAAACTTGGAAGAACAAATTTTTAACATTAAAATAATTAAAAAATAAAAATATTATAATTATTAAAAAAATTAATCTATCAACTAATAAAAATCAAATACTAAATTTATAATATATTAAAGTTGATGACAAATTAATATATAACAAATTTAATATAAAAATAATATTATACTGTAGAGTTTTTTTTTTACATTTAAATATTATATTTGTTATTCATATATTAATTTAGTATTACATTATAGATGACCTCAACTTTCTTTCTAGCCTCCAGGAACAATAATTTATGTTGTTTATTCAAATGATTTGTATCAAGGGTTTTTTAAATGAATAGATGGCAAGCTTCTCAAGAAAAATAAATTTTAAACTATATAGACGGAAAAGTAAAAAAAATATGTGAACCACAAACTAAAAAAGATAAAGGACATAAACATGGGAAAATAACAACATACGTAAATCGACGAAAAATGACATCAACCTGAGAAAATGGCGACTAATTTTTTTTTTTTTAAGACCCCCGAAATCCGGAGCCACATTGGGCATCAACTAATCCAGAGTTGAGCCGAGTCGGGCCTATAAAAGAAAGCTCTCTTAACGTCTGTTGTTTCATTCAGGAGATTCGAATCTGACACTTTGCTTAAAGGAGAACGAGCTCCTTATCACTCGATCCAACAAGTCGTCACTGAAAATGGTAACTAATTTAAAAAGCATTAAAGTATGTTTAGAATGCAGTTGGAACTATATAAGGTGTATTTGGCAATCCAGTTCTAACTATGTTGTTGACACTATTACAGTATAAAGTAGAAATATCACATGCTATAATAAAATCGTTTCAACTTTTAGTTCTAACTATGTTAACAAACACACTTATAGTTGAAACCAAAACATTATAACATATAAGAGCTTAATACCATAATATATTTTTATTTCACACTGTAATATATGATAACTTTATACTGTAATAATTGAAACTAATAATATCCAAAAACGTCGTCAAACAAAGCCTAGAACGACCAAGACAGACAGAGACGACACCGAGCATAGAAAGAACAGCAACAACAAAAATAGCAAACCGTCGAATGACCGTAAACTGAAACATCTACGATATATTTGTTGTCAAACGACAACGACATCAAGAGGGTTTTGTACTTTAGCACTTCGAACCAAATTGTCAAACAAAACACACGCACACATATATATATATATATATATATATATATATATGTGTGTGTGTGTGTGTGTGTATATATATCTAGCAGAATACATAAATGAGTGCATGCCATTTATCTTCTTTAAGCAAACGATGTACCCCTTTTCAACTTAATTGATGGATAAGTTTTAATCGAACCAAGTATCGCATGACTTGCGTAAATAAACTCAAAAATATAAGAGCCACAATATCCTGAAAAATGGTACAAAAAACAACAGCAGCAGTCAAGGGCCGACATATATAAAACGATATAAAAAATGACAATGTAGGTAAAGGCCTTAAAAAAAAGAGAGGAATACTAAAGTTTTGAAACTTTTGAAGTAAATGGCTGGTCTTGAAACTATTTGGTATAAATAGTATATTTGTAGTATTTATTGTTTAAAAAAATTATTCACACTGTTTTGCACCTTAAATAAATTTACTTATTTTCAAAAAATATATATTTACTTTGTAATTAAGAGTTATTTATACCATAAATTTGTTATTTACTATAAATATTTTCAAAACTTGTTATCTACTATAATTATTTTTTGAAAAAGTATTACTTACTACAATTTCTAAGAAAAGAGGATAAAGTATACCCACACCTCATATGTTTTACCCAAAGTTTATTTGCTACAATTTATAAAAAGAGAGGTTAAAGTGTACCGACACCTTATATATTTTAACCAAATTACAGAGACACTCCATGGACCAAAACTAATCACACTCGCACCCCCTAGACATATTTCTGTTAATTTTTTATTTAAAATGACAAAAATAGCCCGTTTAATGTCAGCCATTAATCACATTGCCATTCCCTATTTGCCTGCCATCTGGCCGACGTCCCTCCTGTACAACCTGTCCATCCCTTTCCCGTCACGCCCCAATGGGGGGCGCCACCCCCCCCCCCTCTTCATGTCACAGCCTGATCCTGCCCCTGCTCCTTTCCGTCGTAGCCCACTGGCCCCTTTCCCTTCAAGCCGCCCCCCTCTTCGACGTGCTTGTCGCATCTCGACCCCCCATTTTTCCCCATCCCCACACCCCACCTAGGAGAGAGAGACAGATTTTTTTTGGTTACATAAATCTTTTTTTTTTTTCTAAAAAAAATCAGTTTCCCTTTCCAAAAAAAAAAAAAAATCAGTTTATCATTTATCTCGTTTTACAATTTTGTTATAGTTTTTAATATTTTATTAAAAAAAAATAAGTGGGAGTGCCATGGGAAATTAATTGTGAACTTTTTATAGCAATTGTGAAGTTTTTTTAGACTTTGTAACTCTAGTCTCATCTTATTTTATACATAATTGTTATCTTTTCGAAAAAAAGGAAAAAATAATATTAGTGGTTGAAGAATGTTTATATCATTTCAACTATTACAAATGTAAATTTTTCAATAATATTATTATCAAAAAGGAACGTAAAGATGTCATTTTTCTGGTGCATAAAACAACTAAAAAGCTTTTTGGTTAATGTAGGGCCATTTTTGGCATTTAAAATAAAATTAACAATCAACTAATGGTCAACCCTCATTGTCAATTAACAAAGGGGCCTCTCTTTATTTTTGAACAATCAAGGGGCGTCAATATGATTAGTTTTGGTCCAAAAAGGTCTCTCTAATTTAAGTAAAATACATGGGTGTCAACGTAGCTTAATCCAAAAGAAAAGGAAAAAAAGCCAACAAACTATAAAACGAGATTAAACCCTTAGTAAATATTCACCTTTCAACGTCTAAAGTCTCAAAAATTATAAATTTATATAATAGTAGAGTTGGATTTTTTTTTATTTATTCAAAGAGTTTAAGTTTGAAACGAGTATTCTATCCCTCAAAAAAAAAAAAAAAAAAAAAAAGAGTACATCTAAAGTCAAAATACGAGATATAATTGATAAAAATTGTAATAACTAAATAAACAAAATGGTTTTCCTTACAGAGAAAATTAAACATTCAAGCAACCACAACACAGAAAGAGATCTTCTGTGTTTATGATATCAAAAGAAACTCAAAATACAACAACAATGGTGGCACTGTTATCTTGCCACCGTACTAGCCCACCATAAAGACCCTAGTTTTAAAATACACACTCAAAAATTTGGCAGCACATTTCACTTGCCCAAGATTTTCGATATTGTTTTGTTACAGATTTGGAGAAGCTCTTCCCTGAGACAAAGCCAAAGAAAATCTAAGAAAGTCAATCCAAAACAGCAGAAAAGGAGACTACTTGGCTCTTCTTTTGTTATAAACCAGTAAATTATAGGCAAGCAGTTACAAATCCTCATCATTTATATACGACCAAGCAAAAAAAGCCTATGGAAGATGAAACTTTTTCTTACCTATCGGGCTTGAATAAGAGGTAGCGGTAGATAAACCACTGAAATGTACAAAGAGGATTGTGTTAATGCAAACAAGTGAACCATAAGCAGAATATGTAAAAATATAACATATGTGTCTTTGTAATATGTACAACACTTGTACGTACATAAAATATACGCGTACATTTGTTTCTATGATTAATTTCCGAGATATAGGAGAAGAAAGGGAAAAGCAAACTGAAACTTCTTTAAGCATATGCGTAAGAAAAAGTACACATGCATCATATTACTTACAGAAGAAAACAGAATGCCCACAACTTCCAGCACGGTTGGGATAAGAGGCAACTTGTCAACGGCCTGTATACATGAAAGGGGAAATGATATGGGGAAGAAGGAACTGGTGAGTACTTGTATCATAACTGAAATCCATTGGTAGCAGCATGTGTGCGGTGTTTGAAGGGACGAGGGACGAGGGACGAGTGTTAAGAATTAGACACCACAATTCCTTACCACCAAGAGCAATAAAATCGAAGAAAAAAATATAAATATAACAAAAGTTTATAGTCGTTTATCTTTAATATGAGAGTTACGTCAACTTTCAACATTGTTGTAATTCACTATTACAAGTGGCTAAACACCTCTCAGCGAGTCTATTTTTTCTATAAACCCTCTCGTAACCCTCTCTCTGGGCGCACCAACCTGAAAAGAAAAAACTAGCATAACCGAGTTCATATTCAATATTTGTTTGGATATCTTTAATTCTACTCCGTAGCAGAAAGTCCTACCAATCCCTTGACGAAAAGAATGGTATCAAAGACTCGCATGCTCTCGTAACAAACTCATATCAACTCCTTCCATATGAGTTCACCAGTTTTTGCCTATCAGCCGTATAAAATAATATCATTATATGCTTGCTAGGATTTAGATGTTGATTGGCAAATTTGAAAAAAAAAAAATAGTTCAAGAAATTCAAAAATCAAATTTAAGATGATCTACATGTTTTTATCCTGAAGATTCAGTCCAAGAAGAATTCAAATTGAAGATAAAAATAAGCATTGGATGAGGAAATCTTAGCTCAAGTGAGATTTAGGTTCAAATTTGAAGAGTATTTTGTTTTTAGCTCTTTAAAAGAAAAATATTGTGATTTGCTTTGGAGGAGATTTATTGAAGATATTTTTGAAGTATAAATCCAAAAAATCGCAGCAGAAAAGTTCAAATTCATTCTAAAAATAAGATCACAATCTTATCAGCAATGTCACAAGATAATGTTGCAACATCAAATACGATGCAAGTAGCAACATTTGAATTTTGAACTATCAATTCAAGATCTGATCAAGTCTAGGAAGTAGCTCTATATAAACCTCACATTTCAAAGTGTTTTTTACATCTAGAGAGTGGAGAAATTAGAAGTTTACGAGCAAATTACTTTTTAACATTTTTTGGGAGAAGAATGTGAAGTTTTTGAGAGAAAATACTCTGCCCTTTGAAGGAATTTATCACATGCAAAACTAGACAAATAAAAGAGGGAATCTTGACGTTATATAAGTTCAATTGATGATTGTAACGTTTTCAGACTTAATAGATTATTTAATATTCAATAGGACTTGGTAGATTATTCATTCGTTGGGCATGGCCCCGAGGACGTAAGTTTAACAACCAAACCTCGATAATAATTGCTTGTGTTTTTTATTTACTTTTCGCTTTCGGCATATTTAATTAATCAATGTTTAATTAAATTTGGTAAATTAGAAAACCGGATCTTACAATACTTTTTGCCAAAATTGTAGAAGAAGAAAGAGCATTAGAAAATACCGAAACCAAATTTGCCGATGCCCATATAGCTACTACAGCTGCAAACCCCAGCCCAAGGAGTGCTACCCTATCTTCAGAGTTATCCCACTGCGTAAATCAAAGCCATATCGGATAATAGTAAGGTTGATATAAGAAAAATCAATACAAACTACAAAATCACGCAGTTAAGAATATTCATTTATGTTAGTCATTTCAAAATCCTTAGATTTTGAACATGAAAAAAAAAAGTAAAAGCCAGAAATTCAAGGAAGAAATGCAGGTTTGGAACAGATCCGAATGCCAGAATTCGCCTTTACTAAACAATATTTTCTTTATTGCTCTTATTACTTTTAGAGAACAACATGATCATGAGACAACTTACGATATTTTGAACCGACTTAGAGATGGAGGTTGATGACTCGGAGTTATCCCCAGTAGCCTTCACGGCAACATTAACACGATTCTGTCTCTCTGCAATGTGCAAAAATCAATAAAACGGAAAAGCAAGCATAAGATCAGCAGAGACATGGAATTTACTCATGGCACTTTCAGAAATGATATCAATCAACTTTTTAGAGCATCTAAAACAACTTGAAATTCATATTTAAGACAACAAGATCCAGTGGACTTCCCTGAATTGCACCCCGAGTCTGCCCCCATCATACTAAATTGTTTGTTTCTCTTAGCAAATTGACTGTTATAAGGTGTCTGGCATGAACATTTTTTACTCTAGCTTATAAGAATTTTACGTTGTAATAATTTGTTTTTATTTTTATTATAACATATGAAAGATTTATATTGTTTAAAACTGAAAAGTTAGTTTGTACTGTCCTTATCAAACAATCTATACAAAATATTTCCTTTTTCCTTTTTTAAGAAACACCAATACGTGCATTGGGCTGTACTCAAACATATATACCAAATTTACAATCCTACAAACCCAAATATATAACTTAAGAGTCTCAAAGCCTCTTTGTATTAATTAATTCTAATCAAATTTTTAGTTAAAAACAATACAAAACTTTTATATACTATAATAAAAGTAAAAAAATTATTATAATATAAAGTTTTTATATGCTATAATATTTACAGTTATAACTAATAGTTTTAACCACCGTATCAAACACATAGTTAGACTTGTATAGCCAAGCGTCAAAATCAAAATTTTCACTTGAACTGAAATCCAGAATTTGGGAACAAAGAATCATATAAACCTCAGGGATAAATTGGAGAAATAGAAATTTTAGTGGGCATTTACCATATTTATGCAAAATCAAAGGTTAATTTTGGGGAATATTTCAATAACTGGACCTCAGAGGTGTGCATAGCCTAATTTATGCCAAACTTTAGCAGCAATCTGAATCTATAAAAGTCAACCATGTTTTTGACCTCAAAACTGGATTCTGAAAGATTCCGTTGAGAGAAGAAAGTAAAGTTCAACTAAAACAGAATGCTTCCAAACGAAAAAGATGAAACAAAATCCAACAACAATTATTATCTCAAAACCGTTAGGCTTACCTCTAATGGGCGAAACTCGGAGCTTCGGAAAAGCCTTGACGGGGGTTTTCCTTTCTTGGACCAACAATGGCGGAGGCAAACTCGCAACAATGGACGCCATGTCTACCCAAAAGAAAAGAAAAATACAAAGAAAATACTGCCAAAAAGTTTCTTCCTTTTGCTTTTTTCTTTAATCAAGAAAGATGGGTTTTCTTTTCTAATTCAAGGCTCGCAGAGATTACGAATCACGACAGCCGAAAATAAAAGTGATTCGGATTAAGATTCGGATTTTGAAAAGGAAAAGAACAGTGTTTTACTCTCTAGTGGGAGAGAGAGAGAGGCTTTTTGTGGTCTGTGTTTTGTGAACCACAAAATGTTTGTCTTTTTTCTACTGTTCAGTTTTCACAAGACGATTTGGATTTTGGAGGGAGTATTAGCTGTCAACGACAACAGTGATGTTATATACGACTGTCAAGTGAACAAACGACGACGATCGTTTAAGGGATTTAGTTCTACTCGGAAGAGGAACGAGCTCAATTTGCTCAAAGGGAAAAATTACTCCTTTTGATTGTTTCCCAGAAAATTTGGAGGAAAAGTGTTTCCTTTCTTCAATCCTATTGCCCAATGCTGTTTTGGTTATTCAAGAAGCTTAAAGGCGAATTAGAGCTTAAACCAGCGGTAAGTTTTCACGATTATTTTATTTTATTTTATTTTATTATTATTATTTTTTTGAGAATGTGAATTCAATTTCAAGTAATAATTGTTGGGTTTCAGTTATTATAATCTGGGTAGGTGGGAATAATGTTATGAACAAAAAATTTAGGTTTTTTTTTTTTTTTTTTAACCCAGAAAAAGTTGCATTGAAATGTTCAGTGTTGTTCAATTATGCTGAAACACTTCTCATCTGACTACTGTTTCCAGTTCACCGTACCACATTGTCTTTACATGTATATACACATTTTGATGGGTATGTGTAGTCACACGATGTATGTGATCCTCTTTTTACCACAAAGAAATCCTGCGGTAGTTGAAAGTGGATTTGCTCTCACCTTCATCAGATATTGTGTGTGTTCGTTGAATATTGCGTGTGCTTATTTGTTTATTTTTGCATTCGGCAACAAAGTAAGGGTGTCTAATTCTCAACAGCTATGGACGAATCTTAGTCGCCTTTTCACATTTGTATTTGTAAGCCATCGATGGTGGACATTTTTAAGTTACTAATGGGGCGGTCTGGCCTTTGGTGGCAGCCTTGTCTTTAATCTTTCTCTCACTTCAAATGTGACAGTAGTTGGAAGACTCACTCATGATTGGGACAGTTTTATCTACATCCTTTATTTCCTTTAATGCAGTGCTTTAAAGCAACTTTTGAAAAGTTTGCAATATAGCAAGGGTACCACTTGGCTTTCAGCCTTGGGACAATTTGTTTGTCCTCATGTGCTTTGCCCATTTCCTTTTGCTGCTGCTCTTTTGAATAGATGCTGGTTAGAAGCTAAGCATAAGAATTGGGTTGGCAAACATCTTTAGGACAAGAAACATTGTGGCCTTTTCTTTCTCATCTTAGTGTTTCTTTTCTTGGGTATAATGCACCTTAATTTGAGTAAAACCGTGCATTTGGAGCACGGTTCAAACCACAATTTGCAGTTTCAACTAAGTTTTCAACAGTATTTTCTCTCGCAAGTTACAGTGTTTCCAATTCCAACTCATTTCCCAAATGGCTTAAAAGTTTCGTTGATAGCCATTTGGAACATTTCTTCACCAAGAAAAGGGCTTTTGGTAGCACGATGCTGCTGGTCTTTGACTAAAAAAGGAATCAGAGAGTGCTGTTAGAATACTGTAATTGGCTTGGAAGTTTGATTAGTAATACTCCTTAGTCCTTAAGATTAGGGTGGATTTTTGCAGTGAAAATTCCGATTAATTTGAGACATCATAGGTTGTACTGTTCTAGATCTCTTGCTATGGTTTTGTACCTAGTAATCTTTTATGTTTTGTCAGCATATCGTGATAACTAGATCACAAGTCACCCCCGCATTGGTCGAGGGTCTTACATAAGTTACTTGCTCTTTATCAAAGTTTTTTTTGTCAATTTTCATCTTGCTTTTATCTGTACTGTCGTTCTTGGTGCTGTCCAGTTCTCCCGCACTTTCCACCTTTCTTTCATATAGATTTTGTCTTTTAAGGATGTCGATTTCCAAGTAAAATTATTCTTTACTCTCATCTGCAAAACGTTAGCAGAGGTGCGTTATTTGTTCAAACAAGGCTTCATTTTATGATGCCTATTTTCTTTACTTTTACACCGTGGATTGCCAAAGTATGCACATGGATTGGATCAGATCAAAACAAGTTTATGTTAGTTGTGGACTGGTAGTTATTTTAATCTCTTCAGTCATTTATTTAAACTGACAAGATTATTGTGATTCCTTGCAAATTAAAGGACTCGTCATTTTGGTAATTGTTAATTAATAATGGGAGTATAGGCACTTTATCCTAACATTGTGTCTGTAAGAAACAATAGTTCTAAGTGCACTTGACAATTACTTTTTCATCCAGAGAATTCTGAAGTTATTAAAATCCTTTTTTCACAATAATGCAGGATAAATGTTTTTGTCTTCTTGACAAACTTTAAAACATATGTAGTAATAAGTTTAGATGAAAGATATGCATACTTCAACAGATAAGACTGAACAGCAGATACGGCGGTTGTTAAAATACTAGGAATATACTATGTTTTCTGCGGAAACTTGAAGCCTAAGTATCAATATTTATTTTGTCTTGTTTCTATGTCAAGGCTAATGATGGTCCATATGGCATTGAGTGACACTTAACTGGAATTTTTTGCTGTAAAATCAACTAGAATATCTACAATAGCTT
The DNA here is from genome assembly GCA_946598075.1 of Artocarpus hirsutus. Classification (NCBI taxonomy): domain Eukaryota; kingdom Viridiplantae; phylum Streptophyta; class Magnoliopsida; order Rosales; family Moraceae; genus Artocarpus; species Artocarpus hirsutus. The sequence continues at coordinate 370,564 of CAMOHE010051775.1, read as the reverse complement.
ACTTGATGTCCTTTGAGGTAGCAGAGTTTTATCCTCGAATTTATTCTTTATATACTTTTTCGTTCCGCCTATTGTCCTGTTTTTACAGAAGCAAGAGGCTTGATTACTTTGTTCATTTTCTAGATGTCAAGAGCAATAAAATAAAAAAGACAAGAAAACACACGTAAGATTTATATTCGTGAGCTACATCTGCTTTCATCCGTCACAGATTTCACTATGATGGAAAATCTTATTTGATTTCTTTTGTGACCTGAGTGTTAGCCACCGGGCATTCATGAACGAGGGACATGAAAGTGAACAGTCAGATCTCCTATTAAAAAAGCATAGAATAGCTTTGGCTTTTGTTTCCTTTCTTTATTGTCTGATCAATCCTGGAAGGCCCCCATTTGGTGTAGCTTTTCACCTGACTTCCAAAACTACCATCTCATCTACTCTTCAATAACTAACTGTCTCTCATGGTTGGATAGGAAGTAAAGTCTATTAATATATCATCAACTTACATGACTTTTTTAGTTAATTATGCTATAAACCAGAGTGTTTAGGCATTTCATATTTGACTCGTCTCTCAATTTGCAACCACATCCCTAGATTAACGATCTTTTGAGGCGTCATTGTCCATAGATTCTGTGGGGCTGCGGCTTGCGTATCGTGTTGGAATTTTCATGACTTAGCTTGGCGATTGGAAATGTTTCACTATCATAATATGAGTCTTAGATGCAAATTGCTGTATCGTGTTGGAATTTTCATGACTTAGCTTGGCGATTGGAAATGTTTCACTATCATAATATGAGTCTTAGATGCAAATTGCTGTATTTGATGATGTTTTTCATAATGTGAAATTACACACCTGCCTAACTCTGATGATAGTCATGACAACATAAGAAGTGTCCAACTATTAACAGTCCGTTTGGCTCATGGATTTGAACAGAAAGTTTAAATAAAAATTTAAATCTACTTGAATTTTATGAAAGAAAATACTAGCAAAAAAGGTTCACATTGAAACTTTTTGGTTCAACTAGGTGACTTTTCCTGAGCAATTTCTGGTGTAGCTTATATCACGTTTCAGCATCAGTGATTTCATATTGTTTTAGTTCAAATCTGAAGTCGAACATATGGTATGACACTTAGAATGCTTAACCATTTATTGGGATTTTTCACTTTCCACTCTCCATTGTTTGTATGCTGTCTACTCCTTTTTCATGTACGTGAATGTCAGTTACGATTCTCATGTCTTCTGTTCCTTGTTCTCTACATCCGTTGTAATGGTGAAGACAGAAATTTTTTTGAGGAAAAGAGGGCATCGAAAAAATCAAATTTTGTTCTAAAATTACAATGTAATTATGTCTTCTTAAACCGTGTCTCTCTTTTCATCTGCATTTATTCATTTTAACTTTTTCCTTCTTCCCAATTAACTAAGCTTGTAATTAGACATAATTCAAGTTCAGTCTTCAATATTACAAATATACTCAGTAGTGTAGCTAATTTTTAGATTATTTGGAGTTTTAAGTTTGAAATATCAACGTACTTGAAAATTAATGCCAAATTATGAAACATGTTAACTCTAGGAGTTCCCACTTAAAAGATTTGTCTTTCCTAAATGACTTGCTAAATTGAATTTGTTTTAGAGACTAGAGAGGAGAGAGAATGGAAGAATCATTCTTTATTTTTTATTTGTAATGAAGATAGAATGTATACTTTTAAAAGGTAAGCTACAAAGTTGAAGAAACAATAAAATGCAAGAACAAAGAGTTCTTTCCCGTTTGTTGCAAGTATTTTGCCATACTCTCATAATTTTGCTTCCATTCTTATACTTGTATTGTTCTATGGTATATTTTTTATGAGGTGGATTTTAAAGTTTATTCTCCTATAGGGATATCAATATGACATCTTTTCCATGGTGTTAGCTTTCTATCAACTCCATTTCCGTGAAAGTAGGTGATAAATTTATATTCTTCTTTGAATCCCCCAATCCCCTTTTTTTCCTTTTTTTTTTTTTTTGGAGGCTTTTCCCACTCTTTATAGCTTTTTCTTCACCACATCATTACATGTCTTTTTACAACCTCAAATATACCAAGATTTTCCTCACTTTTCACTATGTTTATGGCTAATTTTGATTTATTGTTTCATGTTTTTGACCCCAAATCTTGTTTCATAAGAAACCTCAAATACTTGAAAATAAAGAAAGCAAAGATAACTCTCTTTTTTTGGGTGCATTTCTGGGTTTCTCTTTTTGCTTTCTCTAATGGAAGATGAGAGGGAAAAATAGAAAAGTTGATGTATGGAGTGTAAGACAGAAGAAAGATAAAGTGGAGAGAGGAATCCAAAAGGAACTTCAAAAATCAATTAATACTATTCTTTCTCTTTGGTTTGTACTAATCATGTGATTGCTTCATATTATCTACCATTCCCAACTACCATGCAAAAGAATGGTACAAAAATAAATAAACAAATAAAGAGACTAGATAAAAAAAAAATAATATACTGATGATTTGAATTGCGGATAAAAATATAATCATTACCTATATGGCACCAAAACTTTTAATTATGGATGTTGGTGGCACATAATAGTGTTGATTTTTTTATTTTTATTTTTTTTCAGAAATGCTTCAACAACATAACATTTAATTGCAATCAAAGATTTCTCTTAAGGATCATTTCAGATTTAAAGGACTGAAGGTCAATGGTTAGTTGATGGAAGAGATGGTATAGCAAGTAAAAAGTTTCAAGCTCAAAATTATGACCTTACTTGTGTGCTCCTTTGCTGTGGGGACTCACTGTTAGGCAAGAACAATCAAATGTATTGGACTATTTCAGCATGTGCTCGCGACCCCATAATCCTTAGTTTGTCGTCTTATTATTATTATTTTTTTTTTCTAGAAACCCTTTTTTCCTTGTATCTAGAAACCTTAATATTTTTTTTTTGGCTCATTAAATCTGGAAACCTTAATTAGTTCTGTATATACACGCACACTGAGTCTGGTACATAAAACATTTTTCATGTAGAATTGTAACATTTTGTGTGTGTGTGTACATACATATAGAGGCAAACCATCTCAGGCAGTCGCACAATCCGATACATTTAACATTTTTTATATGGACTCGTAGCCTTTTTGTGTATATATATATATATATATGCACATACATATATAGGCACAACTTCTAGTCAGACAGTCGTGCAATCCGATACATAACATTTTTCACACGGACTTATAACTTTTTGGTATAACATTGTAATACAAAAACAAATTACATGTAACACGGCGGTAAACTATAAGGGTGTTTGGCTCTTGGTTAAAATCAATAGGTTTTTGTTAATAAATAGTGTAAAATTTTCAACAGCTACAATAAAAAGCAAAAAGTTGCGATAATGTAAAGCTTTTATACGCTACAATTTTTGGTTTAGAAGTTTTAGTTTTAACCACACTTTTCAACACCCTATATATTTTATTCAATATTACACTTAAACAAATTGAGTGTCACATAAACATATAAATAAAAAAAAAATAGTGAGTAAAAAAAATGTGAGAAATACCAAGTTGTTTCAAATATATATATTGTGTGTGTGTATATATATTGCTCCTGTTACTTCTATTTGCCTCTTTCTCCCTTGTATATATTACTTCTGGTGACGCAAAATATGTCTTAACTTAGTCACCCATCAATTATTCGTTTTTAACACTTTTACTTTGTTTTGCATTATTGAAAACTCCAGTTTAAAATTTTCGCAAGTATTTTTCTTTGATTTTATCAGGAAAATGCAAGGGAAAAGTGGAAGTGTTTTATATTTAATCTTTTACGTACCTTAATTATGTTGTTCTTTATTCTTGAAAAGACCATGAAATAGGAAGTCTCGTCTCGATTGAGGAGTGCATAAAGATTTGATTTCATTGGAAGGCGTACGTCACGTCCAAATAAAAATAGGGAAATTTTCTTGAAAAATACGGTTAAAGATAAATAAAAAGGGGACTCTTCGGATAGCAACTATAATAATTTATAATATATGTTTTTATCCCCTTAGTTTTGATTAAAATTATTTTTTTTATGGATGTGATAATTAGAAGACGAATACCTATTAATTTTTTGTTCCCACTAAAAAACTTACCACTTAAAAAAAAGAAAAAAATAATAATATATATATATATATATATATATATGCGTTTCTCGTGCGTTGCTGTTGTGGAATTTAAATATTTGTTGTAATGATGTCAGAAGTCTAAGCTAATAGGATTAAGAATTTGACTTTTCCATGTTGGAGTAAATTGAAATAGAATATTATATATACACACACTGTATAAATGCTTGGATGCAAATTCATTAATTGCATTCACTTCTTTCTACCTTTTTAATGATATAAAGACACATAGAACCACAAGCTAACACTGATTCCCATATATTATGTCTTATTGGTAATGATTGCATTTTTTGACTTTGTAACTGTTGGACTAGCGGCTTCTTGCTATGTGTCCTGGCTATTGAACTGATGACTAAGCCGAGCTGATTCCTACTATTTTTTTTCAAAATTATTTTAGTTTCTTTTCCCACCAAAATAAATAAATTTAAAAAAAAAAATCAGTAATCAAATCGATTTGGGAGGGTCTTGGGTTTGGCCAACTAAAAACAAACACAAAAAATTGGAGGAAGGAGGAGTGGGTAAAAAGAAGACAGCAACATCTAGATAGAATATTGGAAAATCATTTAATATGTGAGGATTAAAGTCAAATTATAAGCCCAAGCCAATTAATTAAATGAGCAAATTCAAAAAGAACAACTAATTGCCTATAGTACCATTAAGAAATGGATGGGATAAAATAACTGGATTATGGAGTTGTTAGAATCACATGAAAATTGCAATTGGATTTTCACTTGTTGATTTTTTTTTTTTTTTTTTTACTTTTTTGGTGGGGAATATATGATTTTTTAAGTCACTTCTAGGATTAACACAAATTGATGGTAAGAGAAACTGACACGCAACTTTTTGAGTTCCTGTTCATCTAAATATCCTTCCATTAGACATAGAAAAAAATCATGATACCCATCTAAAAAAAAAATCATGATATATTAGGTTTTTGATCAGATTAGGGAAATTAATCGCTAATATTTAATTTTCCAAAGACCTTGGTCAACGTGTCATTTAAGATTGCTGCACACTGCTCAATATTTTTCTCATTGGTATTATCTTTTTTGGGGTTCGAATAGTTGGCAAATCTTGAATGAACACTAGAATTAGCTTTAATTAATTACATTTATTAGATGAAAATGTGATTCATGCAAGTTAAATGGACTTAAAATAAAGGTAAATTAGTAAACAAATAATTATCTAGTTGGAGCTTAACTGGTCATGCAGATAAAGTAATAAGATAATATCCGGTTACTTTAAATAAATGATTTTGAAGTTTATTTAATATCTACGTTAACGAAAAATATTAATTGTTAATTAGAGATGCCAAGGTCTAAGAAAATTGCAGGTCAGAAACGAAATATTTTGTTTAAAACCCGTAACAAGGCCTTTCTAAAAGCCCTGAAACCCTATTTATAATTCAGCTAGCGTCAATTAAAGGTTTAATCATGTGGGAAATTCACAAATCAACCGTTCTTACCATTTGAACCTATGCTTGCAATTTAAATAAATAAGATAAACCAATGGTTCAAACAATGAGCATCATTGAAAACAGGTTAAATTGTTAATTTTGAAAACTTAACCTTCATTTAAGTTTCAGTTATTTTGAGCCATTTTTTGAATAAAATCCTTCTCCATTTTCATTTATCTTTTTAAACCATAGTTTAAATCGATATTTCTAAACATCAATTCTCTGACGTAATATTTTGTTTCATCTTTAAGTCTTTATATTTTAAATATTTATTCAAAACCATCGTTTAAATTATATAAGTTAAAAACTACTAATTTAAATCATAAAATTAACCACATTAGTTGAGACCCGCGTACCAAACGATGTTCCACACGACCTTTATTTGTTATAATACACACACAAAAAGAGAGGGGGTTCTAGCCAAAAAAAAAAAAAAAGAGTCATTCGCTAGAAGACTTGAAAGTTAGATCACCATGACACGCGTCTGTAGTACATTGTTCTGTAGGCCGTGTTTGGGAACCACACGCTAATATATTACTTGAATATACATGAGAAATAATTAACACTAGCCTTATAAAATAAAAGGGTCCCATCATGGTATTTGTCACTCGATGATCATCATCTAAATTTTGTACCCAGGAGTACCCAACAGGGAATTCATGATGTTATTCTTTTTAAAACTGTTGGAGATTAGTGATATAAGTGTATATATAAATTATATGTATAGTAGGACCACCTGGTTCTAAATGTTGATTACCATCAACATGCATGAGATCTATCACACATGGGATGGGACCCTTTCGAAGCTTTCCTCGAATTGATTATAGCCATCTCAGTGAATTATATCATATGACAAGTTTTAAACAATTCTGGTAAATGTAATGTGACAATTTGTGACACCATTTATTTTGTGCCCTTCTGTTTTTGTTGCACATTTATGTCCTTCAAATCACATGATTCATCTTCTAGCTTTCATATCACAATCAAGTTCAATGCCAAAAAAAAGAAAGGGCAAAAAAAAAAAAAAAATTAATTAGTTATGGAAAATTAGGTTAGGCACCATTTATAGGCCGCTAGTATTTCCCTAATAAATTGCCCCATAAAAACTCATTATATGTTGTCTACCCAAACACTGCTTGGCTCCAAATTTGCAAAAAATAAAAAAAAAATAAAAAAAAAAAACTTGGGCGAGCCAAGTGAGCTGAATAGAAGAAACAAAAGGCTGAAATGGCTGAAGAAAACAGAAAAAAAAAAAAAAAAAAAATACCGTTGAAGGCGATTAGATTCAACAGCTTAAAGTTAGTTGAGTCTTTCACATTCCACTCAGAATATCTAACAGTCAACCCCTACCAGCCTTGTTTTCTTTTCTATTTCTCCCTCTCAAAGTCTTCATAATGACAAAGGAAAACAAAACCCTTTGGGACTTCATTTTGTTTTATATCCTTTAATCAATCATACCCCATTTCCTCTCTCTCTCTCTCTCTCTCTCTCTCTAACTTAACCCACTGATCTTTGTCCATAAATAAAACATACGCCCACTCCATCGTCACAGCTCAGAAACAAAACACAATCCACAAAGCCAAGCTTGCCATGGGCGTGGACATGTCGAACACTCCACCCTCTTCTCGCACCAAAGACTACTTCGCTTCTCCAGCTCTCTCTCTCAGCCTGGTAAGTACCCAAAAAAAAAAAAAAAAAAACGACAACAACAAAACCCTTTTGAATTTTTTATTGAATACTGCATGTGTTTTCTCATTTTTCTATCTTAATTATTATTGTTTTCCTCTTTGGTTTGTGTTTAAGGCCGGGATTTTCCGCGGCGCTGGGACTGTGGCGGCGGCGGCGGCGGAGAATATGGAGGTGGAGGAAGGGGATGAAGGGAGCGGCGGCGGAAAGAAAGACGACACGGTGGAGATCAGCAGCGAGACTTCGGGGCCCGCAAGATCGAGGTCGGATGATGAGTTCGATGGAGAAGGAGAGCATGATGATGATGGCAATAGTGACGGTGACAAAAAGAACAAGAAAAAGAAGAGGAAGAAGTACCACAGGCACACTGCTGAGCAAATTAGAGAAATGGAAGCGTAAATAACAATAATCTCTCTTTGTTCCAATTTTTTTTCTTTTTTATTATTAATTATATATATATTTTTCAAACCAATGCTTTCTTTTATAAAATTACTACAATAATTTCAGTTAAAACACAAGAAGATCCGTAATTTTATAAAAAGTAGTAGTTGTTGCATTGTGGCAATATTTGGCGATAATTAGAAAGTAGAAGTACTATTAGGATGGGGTAGCTATGATGGGTTACTTTCGAGTTCAATGAATTCCACAAACATTAGTACAGTTGTTTTGGTAGATATGATTTTGGACGCACATGGCCTTGCTTTTGCTAATTGGTCGGTTAAAAATCGCTTTTAATGCTTGGCACGGACTACGTCATTATATGGCAGCGTTATAGTTTCTTTACGATGTACGATGTTTCTACTTACAAAAAACAGTTATACGAGTTGTTGACAGGAAAAAAAAAAAAACTTGGAAATTGAATGAGGAAAGAAATTCCAACCTAATAGCTTTCCTCTTTTTTCTTATTTTGGTGGTGGGTTTACCATCTTGAAAACAATATTGAATTTTTTTTCCATAAAAAAAAAAAACTTATTTATGTTTTAGTTTATATTAATATTTCTCAGCAATGTGTCGGTGAGTGTTGATTGAAATTTTGGCATCTAGCTTTTCTTATAGTTGGACCGCACAATCTAAAGCCCAATGCCTTTCTTTTAAAAAAAAAAAAAATTACAGGCTCTTCAAGGAATCACCTCATCCGGATGAGAAGCAAAGACAGCAACTAAGCAAGCAGCTGGGCCTCGCACCAAGACAAGTTAAGTTTTGGTTCCAAAATCGTCGAACCCAAATCAAGGTATTGTCAACGTCCACATTCAAAAACCAAAAGAAACAAAAGTGAGGGATAGAGAGATTACATCTGACTTCTCTTTCGTTATTATTTTTAGGATTAATTTCATAAATATCTTTAAATATATAATGCCAAACGAATTTTAAAAATAGTTTGTTTCACCTTCAATTTATGTAAGTATGTTCAAAACATCTTCTTATATTGAAATTCGTCAATAATATTAACAAAATGATGACATGAATCGATTATAATTTCACAAATGTTTTTAAACTATTGATTTTATAATAGAGGAAACTCCGACGTAAAATCGATAGTTTTGAAAAAAGGGCATTAATTTTCGTAGTTTTAGAGGTTATAAAATGAACCGTAATTGAAATAATAGAGGCATGGTCAATTAGAATGTGTAATTTAAGGATGTATACGAAATTATTGTTTAACTTTTATTTTGTTTTCAAACTATCTTGTTGTTTGCATAATAATCATGCGCAGGCTATACAAGAGCGCCATGAGAATTCACTGTTGAAATCAGAAATAGACAAGCTGAGAGAAGAGAACAAGTCGTTGAGGGAGCAAATTAACAAATCTTGCTGCCCCAATTGTGGCTCGGCCACAGTTAGCAGAGACGCCACCATGACAACTGAGGAACAACAACTCCGAATTGAAAACGCCAAACTCAAAGCTGAGGTACTCATAATTATAATTGGTCCACTAGGACCCATAAATCATCCCATATATATTAGGTTTTATTTTATTTTAATCAATCTCATATTCACGTACCACAACTTATTACGCTGCAAACTCACATACTTTATATTACAATTTTTTAACTGGTTTAGAAAAGAAAAAAATACATGTTATGCCACACTCTTAAAAATTATGTCTATTAGTATTAGGATTAAATAAGTCATATCACGTTATTATCTATATAGACATATTATATATTTAGGTTATATCACATTTAATCGCGTCATATTTATAAAAAAAAAAAAAAAAAAAAAGAGCTTAAAAAGATGACATCTTTGAAATCCCTCTGTATAAAACTAATTAAGGACCATAAGTACCGTTGGTGACATTAATATAAAATAATATTCTCATACCTACGAAAAAATAAAGACAAATACGACTTGAAATTCTAACTTATTATTGTTTTAGTTAATGGGATTTATTACGTTTACTAAACACCCAACTTTACATACAATTTCCCCTCAAAACAAAAAAAAAAAACTTCACGTAGCAATTTTGATTAATTGAGAAACTAGTGAATATACTAGCTAGGGACATTAAACACATTTTCCATTTCAATATTTGGCATAATAAATTCGTTCTTAGAGTAAGACAGAAAAATGCTAGCTTAAGATGATAATATATACACTTCATCTATGCACTTTTTGCAGGTTGAGATGCTGCGAGCAGCTATCAGAAAATACCCGCCGGGGACGATATCTCCGTCGTGCTCCGCCGGAACCGACCAAGAAAACAGAAGCTCTTTGGACTTTTACACCGGGATCTTCGGGCTCGAGAGGTCTAGGATCACGGAGATTGTGCACCAGTCAATGGACGAGCTCGTGAAGATGGCCACAGCCGGAGAACCACTTTGGGTTCGGAGCCTCGAAATCGGTCGCCAAATACTTAACTACGACGAGTACGTGAAGGAGTTCAACGTTGATCAAAACCCTGGCAACATCGGAGGGCCCAAGAGATCCATCGAGGCTTCCCGAGAGGTCGGCGTCGTCTTCGTTGATCTTCCTCGTTTGGTCCAGAGTTTCATGGACGTGGTAACTAAATTTAGACTGATCAAAGCTAGTTTTTTTATATCTTCTGCATGAAACTGAGAAACGAATGCTATATATACATGTTTAATCGTAGCGTCCATGCAAACGTTGTGATTGACTAAAAAGACTCGTTTTTTTTTTTTTTAAATTGTTTTTGGATGCTTTGGCCTTGGTAGAATCAATGGAAGGAGATGTTTCCGAGCATGATATCGAAGGCGGCCACGGTCGACGTTATTTGCAGCGGCGATGGAGACAGTAAGAATGGTGCAGTACAGTTGGTAAGTCGATCATTTGTACGTGTAATGTAAAGAATTAGACTCCTAATTCTAAATTGTCGACAGTAATAAAATTGAAAAAATAAAAAAAAAATATATATATATATGAATAAGACCACGCAAGATTTGTCTTTTTTAATCTTTTTTTATCGTTCTATGAAATTTTTTACGATTTAGTAATAAAATGGTAAATTAGAAATTTCATGTTACAATATACGGGTCAATGCTAAATTTATATTTTTCAAAAACTACAAGGTATTTTTTTAAAACTACAAGTTATTTTATGTTACAAAGAATCAATGCAGTTGTAATGAATAGTTTCGAGTGCTGTCTATGCATTTCTACATCAGGGAATGATTTTACTTCATAACTGAACATGTAACGATTAATAATTTTGTGGCTGTAGATGTTTGCCGAGTTGCAAATGCTCACGCCAATGGTGCCAACTAGAGAGGTGTATTTTGTCCGATTTTGTAAGCAACTGAATGCGGAGCAATGGGCCATCGTCGATGTTTCCGTTGACAAAGTTGAAGAAAACATCGATGCATCGTTGGTGAAATGCAGAAAACGTCCCTCTGGTTGCATCATTGAGGACAAATCCAATGGCCATTGCAAGGTATGTTAGCCTTTCCTCAATTTAATAGATCACTAGATATTAGTATTTTTGCCCACAAGTTATAAATCATATAATTGAGTCCTCCATTCTTAAGAGTCTTAGCCAACTCATCTTTCACATTTAGGTTTTTAAATATAGTTGAAAAATGCCATAGTTTTGAATTGTCAGAACATTAGATTTGATCCTGTTGATTCTGGCCAGGGAATGCGAAAGCAACTCAAAAAATGAAAAATCGGAACAGAGGTGAAACTGATCGAATCATGTGTAAACTTTTCCATGGTGAAAACAAAAGGTTATAAACGATTATCTGATGATGGTTTTAGGTGACTTGGGTGGAGCACTTGGAATGCCAGAAGAGCACAGTCCACACCATGTACCGTGCCATCGTAAACAGCGGTCTCGCATTTGGTGCAAGGCATTGGATATCTACACTGCAACTTCAATGCGAGCGGCTCGTTTTCTTCATGGCAACCAATGTTCCAATGAAGGACTCAACTGGTAAGAACAAAATTCAAAAACAGCTTTTGAGCACCAATGCTGTTGACTCTAAAAAGAATTTAAAATATTTATTTAGTAAAATATCGCTTGATGTGAACATTAGGCGTGGCCACTCTTGCTGGGAGGAAAAGCATACTGAAGTTGGCACAGAGAATGACTTGGAGTTTTTGTCGAGCAATCGCTGCATCGAGCTACAACACCTGGACAAAGGTCCCAAGCAAAACAGGAGAAGACATAAGAATTGCCTCAAGGAAGAACTTGAATGATCCTGGAGAACCTCTTGGAGTCATACTTTGTGCGGTTTCTTCGATATGGTTGCCTGTCTCTCCTCATGCCCTGTTCGATTTCTTGAGAGATGAAAGTCGCCGGAGTGAGGTTTGGCCCTGCTTTGATCCTTTACACTAGAACTATTCTTGTCTATGAAAAAAAAAAAAAAAAAAAAGTTTTGACAGTTTCTTGTTGGATAAATTTAGTGGGACATGATCTCCAGTGGAGGTTCGGTTGAATCCATGGCCAACTTAGCAAAAGGACAAGATCGTGGCAATGCAGTTTCCATCCAAGTGAGTCCCTATCAATAACCATCAACATTTGGACTTTACAAACTTTTTCTTTTTTCCTTCTTAGATACTCGATTAAAACCGCTCAATTCTTGCATTGAAATAAGATTGGGGATTTCGATATATGCAGACAATGACATCCAAAGAAAACAGCATGTGGATACTCCAAGATTGCTGCACAAATACTTACGAGTCCATGGTGGTCTACGCTCCTGTGGACATCACCGGAATGCAATCCGTAATGACAGGATGTGACTCAAGCAACCTCACCGTGTTGCCATCAGGGTTCTCAATTCTTCCTGACGGGGTAGAGTCAAGGCCTCTAGTCATCACCTCTAGGCCAGAGGAGAAGATTTCGGAAGGAGGGTCTCTGCTTACAGTAGCATTCCAGATACTAACAAACACCTCCCCCACAGCAAAACTAACTATGGAGTCTGTGGATTCTGTTAACACCCTAATATCATGCACTTTGAAGAATATTAAGACAAGCTTGCAATGTGAGGAGACCTGATCTATATTTTAGCTCTACTAGTTAGTGTTAGGTAGACCCAAGTAAATTAACTGTAAAGCATCTAGGTGAACCGTTGGTGGTTTAAGTAAATGAGCTGTTTTTATGGTATGGGTTTATTTTCATTTCATTTGATTTCATTATTTGGTCGAAATTAAAAGGAAGTGAACATCTGTGGGTTAGCATTGTAGAGAAAAGTATTTGTTGAGCATCTACATGGATCTGCAGAACTGATAGTTCCTACTTCCTCGTGTATAATATTAGTACTCTGATGATTCTAATTGTGTTTAGCCTCCATTGTTATTAAGTATGGAGCATATTCTATTGTTATTATCCAAGAATTACAGTGAAGAAACATGGCATTTCTCTTCCAATTTTACATAATTCCAAACTCTTTTCACGAAATGAATCAAGCAAACTCAAGAGCACAACTTTTTTTAAGCAGCCAACAGTTTTGGTATCGGTTAATAGATTGTGAAAAAGAAGACCGATCGGAAGCACAAATTGTAACATTTTATCCCAAACCATTGCCAAAACCTAAAGGAGAACCTCAAATATTGCATTTCTCTCTATGTTTTTCAGAAAATTCGTGCCGATACTTCCTAAAATATTGCGTTTCACCCTATGTTTTCAAATATATTTTCAAAAATTCTGCACCAATTTAACCTCAAATATTCCTTATCACCCTATATTTTTATCCCAATATTTTACAAACATGTTCTAATTATCCCTATGTTTTACAAATCCTGTAAAAAAGACCTCCTAAGAAAGAATTTTTTATGCAGGATTTTTAACATAATTTGTAAAAATTTGAAATACAGCATTCTGATAAAACAAGAGAAAGTTATTGAATTTATCAAAAATTAAATTAAAAAAAGGCACGCACGCACAAAGAAATTCCAGTAAGAAAATGATCAAATTCTTCAAAGACTAATCCAATATCACATAAAATGCTTATCAAAATACACTAAATTCCAAACTTGACCAACCAAAAAAGAAGCCCAAAATTCACAAATTGAAAACCTTCACGTCCGCCTAAGCCTGAGGCTGCTGCTGAGACTCTAATGGAATCCCAAGCTCCCCCTCCCCATCGGCATCTTTCTTCCTCGAATTCCTGGCGGGAATGGGGATGGCGATAAAAGTCTTGGTCTTGCTGATGGGTCTGCTCTTCTCGAGCTGTACGAAGTCGCCGACCTTGAACTGGTTGTCGGGGTCGTGAGCCTGGAACTTCTTCTTCTTCCTAACCCGCCTCTTGTATTTGGGGTGGGGGGCTAAACGCACCACTTCCACGACCACGGTCTTGTCGTTTGTGGCGCAAACGACGCGCCCCTGCATCGACCTCATGGCCCTGATGGGACGGAGGAAAGTGGGGCGAGATGGGGTTGGGTTGGCGAGAGAGGAAGAGGGTTGAGAGAGGAGAGATAGAGGGGTCGAGCCATGGAGGAAATGCGTAGTTGTGGAGGAGGAGGAGGAAAGCTTGAGGGAATGTAGTGGAGGAAGGTGGAGAAGTGAGGCTGTGACAGACATGTTTTCTTTGGAGAGAGATTTTGGATTTTGGGGGCAGAGAAAGAAGATGACAAGAGGATGAGGTTCTTTTGGATTTTTTTGAATAACGGATGGGGAAAATGTTGAAGAGGGACGCGTTGGTCATTATTGCTCTTTTTTGCTTTTTTTTTTTTAATCCTTCGTCATTGTCTTTCTTTTTTGTTTTAGGATTTATAAGATGGATGAAGAATTAATCAATTTTTTTCTTGAAAAAAGAATTAATCAATTTGACAAAATAAAAATGCTAATTTACTGAAATATATTCTTACATTGAGAAATTATATTAGTTTAGTTTGAAATTATATTATATATTTGATTTTTTTATTTATTATAGGAAAAGTATTTCTCAAAATTCTTGAAAAAAATTGGATTAATTTAGAATAAAAAATAGTACGAGAAAACCATGGAAAACTAAAAAATAAATAAGAGACAGTTAGTTAGCCCTGTAAAAAGAGAGAGTACGAGAGAGTAGCCCTTTGGCCAAAGGTTTGACTCATTGGTTCTTCGGCCACCAAATCTCATCTATTGAGTGTTTAAAAACTCAGTTAGAATTTAAAATTGAAACTTAAAATGTTATAATATATGAAAACTTTAGACCGCAGCATACTTTTTGCTATACTATAGTGTTGAAACTTCAAAGTTTAAACTTGGTTGTCAAATATACTCCTATATTGTAGGATGCTGAAGTCATGTGTGGGTATGTGCCACCCGTAGAGATAGGGTTGTTGGATCAAAGTTGAGGATGGGATTCGATCGTTGTCTTTTTGGTCTGTAAGGAGAGGTGTGTTGTATGCTGGCGTATATGTTGGCCGTCCTAGTTGTTGCGGCATGTGTTTACCAACCAATCACCTTTTATGGCTTCCTTACGCTCACGAAAATCTTATACTTGGGCATTAATATGGGAGCCCGTTTGGTTAACTCAGGTTTGAACCAAAAAGTTGGTTCAAACTTGGAGGCTAAATTTATGTCTTAAGGTTTTTTTGAACTAACTTTAAGAAAAATTAGTAAATATTGTTTTTTAAGTGGCTCTGTGACACAGGTTCAAACCACGTTTCGAACTACGAGACCAAACGGACCTTAACTATCCAGAGATGACGCAGGTGGATGTATTGTGTACCAGCCCACTTCCTAGGATAAGCCCGCCAAATATTGCAGCCCACTACAGGCCCACATGGCTGTCCACGACCTCTAACAATGGGCCGGCAACGGACTTTTTGGCCCTGACTCTTTCTCCGTCTTGCAACATGGAATCTTCTTTCTCGCGTTGAAATTGCATGACTGAATGTTCTTTTCTGCTCTTCCAAGAATAAATAGAGGAACAAAGTTTTCATCTGAGCCAATAAAACATGCTACAAATTTTTTTTTTTTCGAATATCGATAAGGATAGGCTTATCCATCTGTTGTCCACGTGGCAGCTTCCAGATAAAGTTACATATCCTCTAGAGCATAACCATTCGCCACGTGTGAAGTGGAGCTCCATGCAAAAGATCAAAAGCCCCAAAGATCTCAAACCTGCCTCCTCCAAGTTGTGACACACTCTCTCAGACACAACCACGACCACCAAAGGCCATGGCTTCTCTAGCAACAGTAGCCGCCGTCCAACCCACCTCCATCAAGGGCCTTGGTGGAAGCTCCCTCACCGGAACAAAGCTCTACGTCAAGCCCACCCGTCTAAGCCTCAAGCCCAGAAACGTCAGGTAACTGACCATATATTGTTCATAACAGTACTCAGTAGTCTGGCTCAACTTTAATTTAAACCTTTTAAGATTAAACTGCGTCCGGAAACGTGCCTCTCATCTGTTTTTGTTTTTAAAATTTTTGACAATATTGCCACATATTTTTTTAAGCAAAAATTTTTAAAAAAATTTCGAAATAATTTTTAAAAATTTTGTATTTTTTTTAAATATTTTTATTTATTTTAAAAATAATATCAAACGATGCAAAGATATTCATAGTAGCATCTATCTTTGTTTTGTGTTTGTTAATTATTGGATAGAAGTGGAGCTGTGGTGGCCAAGTATGGTGACAAAAGTGTTTACTTTGACCTTGAAGATTTGGGCAACACCACTGGGCAGTGGGACTTGTACGGCTCGGATGCCCCTTCACCATACAACGGTCTTCAGGTTTGTGCGTACTTTCTCAATATTTATTTCACTAACCTAGCCATGTCATATCAGACTTTGAGCAACTTGGATACTGCACAGAGACACGTTTGTCAAACCATAAAGGAATAAAGTATGAAATGTGATAGGATTAAATAGAGTAAGAACTAAAAGAATATGATTGTATAAAATGTAATAGGATTACAATAGAGTAAGAACTAAGAATAATACGAATAAGCGTCATTGATTTCTCTTTTAATGTTTATTTATTTATTAGACAGTATAATAGAACACATTTAAATATTTAAATATTTTTTTTTTCTAGTGTTTACTTTATTAAAAAAAAAATATATTACCAGCCTTATTATTTTAAGGGTATTCAATTAAATAATCATTAACTTATAATATATGAACACGTTTAAGGGTATGCAAGTAATGTTTTCATATATTTGCCTTAAGCGAAAATTAATAGATACAAGAATTTACGTTTATTTCATTCTCTACCTCGTACGAGGTCCACTAAATTTTTATTGTTGATTTTGAAAGTAAAGACATGGTTAGATGAAAAAAAAAAAAAAAGGCTTTATTTTCTATTTTTCTTTCGAAGTAAACATGCCGAGGAGTAATATTTGACTAACTGAGGTCTTTAATATGATTTGATCAATTTGTAACATAATTTTTTTTTTTTTTTTTTTTTTTTGTACATGGAAATGCAGAGCAAATTCTTTGAGACATTTGCGGCCCCATTCACCAAGAGAGGATTGCTTCTCAAGTTCTTGATATTAGGAGGTGCCTCCACCCTCGCTTACCTTAGCGCCACTGCCTCAGATGACATTCTACCGATCAAGAAAGGTCCTCAACTCCCACCACAGCGTGGGCCACGTGGCAAGATCTAAGTTTACATCAAAGGGCCTCTCTTTCTCTCCCTCTCTCTCATATTCCGAGCTCTTGATTGTTGTTGTATGTACCTGTTAATTTTAGAATTTGTAAGTATGTTTAAAATCGTACTTAAGACCCTCTTATTAATTTAGGGGATTGCTTTTCATGTTTCTCTGTTCTTTTTGTGAAGCTGTAATCATTTCATTTCCATGCCATATGTTTCTTTATGTTCATGATGCATGTAAAGTCAACATTCTGTTTTGGCACACCGATTCAAACTCTCCAATTCTTACCATCCGCAATATAAAATAAAAAATAATTACAATGTAAAACTCTCAACCACTAATCCACTACGGTATTTTGATGTCTTTCAACACAACCATACATTACTAGTTTGAAGACAACACATGGAGACCCAAACTATGTCCAGCTCAAAGTCATCCAAAAAAATAATCCAATAATTAATCATTTTTATGTCAATCTACAATAGACAAACCGAATTGGCTTCCCTATTTACAAACAACCGTCTCATGAAAATAGGTAAACCAAAACTTAGATGATTATGCCCATATTGGGCTTGTCTGCTAAAAATTTGCATCATTTGAAGCCCGGGCTTTCTCAATCCTCTTTTACCTGATCATATATTTCTCTCTACCACTTCTCTTCTCTCATCTTCTCTGATTTCTACTTCCTCATCTCTTCTTTCTTCTTTCTTTTTTTTATTCCACTCCGTACACTCTTAGCTTCTATCAATGACGTGCTGTTGGACTTCTCAACCCACCCAAGTTCTCAAGATATGAGATCTTCTTTTTGGTCACTAGGTTGGCAATCTTCTGCATATGGGGGTGCTTCAATGTGTCACCTTCTTTGGACACCTCATCTGAAAATACTGCCAACTCCTTCTTACCCTCGGCGTCTTGTTGGTCCCAACCCATGAAGTCGAAGAGTGTCATCGAATTCGGCGCCTCTGAGCTGTTTGCATCCAACTCTCTGGGGCTGGAGAACCAGTCTGGTGGTGTTGTACATTGTGGTACGTCTCTTAAATGGTTCCTCTTGAACCCGGCTTGTGATGGATTTTGAGTCACAAAATCAGCATAGAGCACGTCTTCAATCCGGGACATGACTGTGAAGGCCAAGCTCTCCAATATCCTTGAATAGCTTTCAAGAATAGCTTGTCCCACATCCTGTACAAAAACAGAAAAAAACATTAAAGAAATTTTATTCAACCAGACAGCAAAAGTTTTCCTTAATTGATGTTGGGATATTGGTGGAGAGGTAAAATAAATTCAAGTCCAATATAATTTAAATATAATAATAAACATATTAGGTCACCTTGATTTAAAAGGTTATAGAACTTTCAAGTCCTTAAAAAGTCCAATTTCTAATATATAGGAAATATATATTTTTTGTCTTACTTGGTTGTATTGAATTTTGCTTATGTCTAGAGCAGATTGAGGGATTCCAGGGAACCTCTGCTTGAGAATGAGCAAGATGGTCTCTGCTCTCTCTTCAAAGAGCTCTCTTTTCTCCAAACTGACAGCCGAGCCCCAAGCCGATTTCCCATCTTTTTGGATCATCTTCCTCTTCCAAATCACAACGGAAGCTTCAATCCTGTCCTTGAGGTCAAGAATCTTATGCTCGGAGGACAAGTCCATGGTCGAGAGAAATTGGTCAGGGTCAAAGAATTCAACTGTAATGCTCTTGTATATGGAGTCCCCCAGACTTGCCCTTCCATTCTATACACATATTTGAAAAAGTGCTATAAAAGAAAACGAAACAAACATTGAATTGCAATATTGAGATTGAGACTTTTTCCCCTCTGTATTTATACCTTGGGGAGGGATTCAATGTAGTTTTCTGGGATCTCCATTTCTGATAGAGTTTGAGCATTTATAGCCATGGCTGCTTTAAGCACTTGGTTGACACAATCTTTCTGATACTGCAGAAACTTTCTTGACATTTCAGATAGACCATCTGCTGGAACTTTAGGAGTAGGCAGCCACCATTTGTCATCTTTTCTCTTTGTGTTTCCCTTCTCTGAGTCAGGAGCATCTTTTGAAACATAAGTGAACTCATTTTGGTCCTTGAAGTTGTCCAGACAATCCTGTTATCATCCGTTTGAAACCAAATTATGAGAAAACGGACTAGGTAAATTAAACAGAAAAATACTCATGATTAGTTGAATATTCTTACAGTGAGCATTGCGTCAAGCTTGCGAAGCGCTGGAATGTTCATTTGAAGATCCGTTCGTTGCCTTGTCGTCATAATCTTTTAAATCAAAGCACGTCATAAAACTCTTAAATCTGGTATTTAAAAGAGATAGGCATAGACAGAGAGAGATTTTTTTTTTTTTTTTGAATTACCTCCATTTGTGTTCTATCTTTGCATTTCTGCTGTGAAGGAACAAACTCAACAATGTGATCAGTGACACACAAGAGCCAATCTATTTCTTTCCTCCATCTTGCTTTCCTTTCTGCCGACATGGGCTCTAACCGCGATTGCTCGCCAAAAACAGAAGCTGTTCATGCCAATCTCCATGTCAATTGTTAGTCATAGAAACAGGTTTTTGGAAGGGAAAAAGACAGTTAAATCATTTAACTTTGAATTAAGAAATGACATTTACCAGCGAGATTTGTGATGGCATTTGACAATGCTAAAGCCGAAGAAACACCCTTTCCTCCACCGGACATATCCTCTCCCAAGAGCAATTTAGCATACCTCTCTTTCATCTGTTCCATATCTGAATACAACCAAACCAGGAAAAAAAAAAATTTAAAACAAAATTAAGTTATGTCGTTGACAGAATTTATAAGGGAAGGCAATATTTACTAGCTAACATATTAGACCATCCTTTTTCAATTCAAGAAATAATTATGAATCACTGAATTCAATTTAAACAGACAGCTAACATTTACGTATGCTGCAAAATCCCATCTATAACGACATCAAAAGTTAACAACGTTTTTAACAAACTGTTACTTTCACATTTTCGAGTCATGAAGAACTTGTCTCGATCGCCTTGGATGATTTAAAAAAATACGTATCAACTATTTGCCAATGAAGGGCAGAAACAAAACAAAAACAACAACAACACCAATAAACATATGATACATTACACGTGATGATATGTATATATACTGGCCTGAGATCAGAGTCTCCCTCGAGCCAGCTTCGTCTTTGCTGAATCTAGACCCGGGACCCTTCTCAGAAGGAATAAAAGCCGAGCCAATTCTCTTGGTTGTCTCCAATTCGTTGACCAGAGCTGGCCTATTATCAGACGTCGAATCACCGGAGTCCAGCGCGTCGTCTCCGATGTCAACGCTGAGGCTCTTGGCGTGCCTCCCCGCATTCTCCTGCATCCCTTTGAAGTGGAACAGCCTCGACCGGTAACTCTCCTGCTCTTGCTCCAATGCCCGTACCATCTTGTTCTTCTCCCTTAGCTTCTTCGAGAACAATCTTATGGTCCGGACCAAGGAGAGAAAATTAGATTTCTCCCCGGAGGAACTACGGCGGAGATTGTTATCTATTTTGATGATAAAATGCGAGTTTTGGCACAGCAAGAGATGGAAAAAGAGAGAGATGATATGTTAGAAGAAGAATTAGACGAAGAGCAAGCTGCCACCACCACCACCACCAGCAGCAGCTTCCAATGGTTCTTCTTCTTCCCCTTTTTTTTTAAAAAAAATAATAATCAGTGAGTTTGACGAAAATGTGGCGGTGATTAATTAAGCTGTGGTGTTGTTTTTTAGGTGGATTGGCTGAACGTAGGGTGCATAATGTAAGAAATATTATTAAGGTAGGTTAAGAATCATTAAAGCCAAAAAAAATTTTCTTTCATTATTTTATTGTTTTTATTATTAATGTTGTTTTTATTTTCTTTGTATTTTGTACCTTTTTTGTGTGTGGGTTTTGGTATTTTCGGAAGGCGAAGTAATTGGACAGTTGAGACTTTTAATTTGGAGGTCAAAGGAGCAGCTTAAACCTCGGGAAAGACAGACGTGCATGGCTGAGGGCTAACAATCGGTTTTTCTGTTTGATTCCTAAATTAGATACAGCTGAGTATGAAATCGGGTCGAACGCAAAATTTTGAATTTTTTCATTTATCTCTTCTTTGGGTAAATCTCACCAAAGGATAATTTTATTTTTATACTTTGTATTTTAAGGTTATTAAAACATCAGACTTTGCATTTTGAGTTTTAATATTTTTATATCTTCACATTTTAAATTTATGTTAAATTCTTATATTTTTTAGGTTAAAGTTTAATTTTGACCATAAAAAAACCTAAACACTCTTAAAGGAAAATCGAAAAATACATAAAAAAATTTTGAGAAAAAACTGAAATTTTCAAAATGTGGAGAATATTTAAATATTTTATAAGCAAAAAAAATGAAAAATACATGAAAAAATTTAAGAAAAAGCCAAAATTTCTAAAATGTGAAAGGCATTTAAGTATTTTACAAAGTCAAAATCAAATTGACTTGAAACGGGTAAGGATTTAACAACATGAATTTAAAATTGAATGTATAATAATGTTAAAGTTCAAAATATAAGGTATAAAATTTATTTAACCTTAAAATGTAAGGTATAGAAATGAAAATAACCCTTTCACAAATAGTCTCTAAGGTTTGCCTTTAGTCTTGGTTTAGTCCCTAAGATTTAAAAAAATCTCATTTTGATCTCTAATTTATTACTTTATTTTAGTTTCAATCCATTTGTTTAGCCATTAAATGTTTAACAAAAAACCTTTAAAATATCCCTAATATAATACGTTGTTGCACCTTTGGCCCCTCTATTATTATTAGGGATATTTGACTCATAGGTCCTCAAACTTTTTAATCTTTGACATTTATGTCTTTATGTTAAGAATTTAGACACTTAAGTCCCCAAACTCTTAATTTGTTAGCACTTGGATCCCTATTTTAAGAATTTAGACACTAACTCTTAAACTGTTGGCATTTAGGTCCCCAAATTTGAATGCTCAGGTTCCCAAATACTTAATTTGTTAGCACTATTAGTCATAATTTTAAGAATTTAGACATTAAAATTCTAAAATTTTAATTTGTTGACACAATTTGTCCTCGTCATGATTTTTGTTGTTAAATGTTACACAATATGACAATATTTTTTAAAAAAAAATTACGTTTTGAGGACTTAAGGAACCATAAAAGCCTCAAAATATTATCATCTTGTATAGCATTTAATAGCAAAAAAACATGATGAGGAGTAGCAGTGACAACAAATTAAGATTTTAGGATTTCAATGTCTAAATTCTTAAAATAAGGACTAAATGTGCTAACAAATTAAGGGTTTGGGTACCTGAGTATCCAAATTTGGGATCTAAGTGCCAACAGTGTAAGAGTTTGGAGATCTAAATGTCTAAATTCTTGAACTGGGGACCTAAGTGCTAACAAATTAAGAGTTTAGAGACATGAGTTTTTAAATTCTTAAAATAGATATCTAAATGCCAAAGATTAAAAATTTTGAGGGTCTTACGACACAATCCCTTTTTATTGAAAGTTATTATGTATTAAAATTTGAAAAATTTTAAAGTGAAAAACTAAATATAACAATTTTGATGCACGTAATTAAATAAATAATTTTATCATTTATTAGTGAGATGAATTTTAATTTAAAAAAAATAATATTTTCAATAGTAGAGTATAAGTATTTGATAACCATGCATTTTATATAATAAGCTATGAATTATGATTTACATATATATATACATATATTCATATATTGTGTTAGATAATCATTATTCTAAACATAACATTTATTATATATACACATATATATATAATATACTGGCATTAAATATTCAACTTTATCTTTTAAAAGAATAAATTAAAGCTCATCTAAATAACAATATGATAAATTATTTCTATTTTAGTTACAGGAATTAAAATAGGTTGTATTTAGCTTCTCATTGTATTTAGCTTCTCATTTTATTTTTGTTCTTAAATTTTGATTTTAATAATACCTTGTTAATAGAAGGATTAAAAGTGAAACAAAATAATAGATCAGGAACCAAAATGCGACATTTTGTAAAATATTCTATTAAATATTTAATATCTAACTGATAGAACGACCAAAATTAAAAAAAAAAGAGTAAAAAATTAAAAACCAAAATAAGACTTTTTAAAAATAGGGACTGAAATAAAATTGAAGGTAAATTTAAAGGGCCATTTGTGACATAACCCATTTTTTCTTAAAAAATTAGGGAAGATAAAGGGAAATATTTACTGCCCTCTCCCTACTCCAACGACTTTATTCTCCATCTTTAATCTTTGTTAATGTGCCACCTGCCTACATCAAAAGAGAAATAGTTTTTCTGAACTATTACACATCTCGATTATTTGTGCAATTTCATGAATAAGTTAATAAAAAGATTTGTCTACGGAATGTAAAAAATATGTATATACATATAAGAGATATATAACCAAACACAGCTTTTTAAAGTTTTTTCCCGTATTAGATCGGAAATTTGGTTTCCCGTTGTAGGTGGATAGACCCGTTTTGGTTTGGACAATAATGAATTGTATATCTTATATTTAAGATGAACAAACGAGTCACATAAAAAAAGGGTATGATTTAATTTGGTATCTATTCAGCTAATGATTAATTCTAGGAATAGTGTTCTCTTTGAAGATAATCAACAACTTATATAAATTGAATAAAGTCACAAAGCAATTTTTTTTACAATGATAGTATAAACTAATAAAGCGAATATCTAAGTAAAAACCGTCTTCTTCTTGTTTTTTTTTTTTTTTTTTTGACAGAGATGGGCAACGGAAAGGCAGATCTAGGCAGGAGACTCGGTGAGGAACAATAGAAATCTAGAAAGAAGATATAAAACACGTATTAAATACGTTTTTTTAATCATCATTTGCCTCTCTTGGTTGGGATTGTTTATAAGAATTTCATTGTAAATAGCTTTGAGAATATGACAAACTTTTTTTATGTTTCTACATTAAGCAATAATGGCGAAACACAGAATTTTGAATATATTATAGATGAGAGTGAAAAAAAGTGAAAGACAAATAATTATTCTTGATCACATTTTTCAATTTTGTAAGTAAAAGACAATATTTTAAAGCACCTTTTGAGAATAACTATCAACCATAACCTTCTTGATAAATTCAAGTTCGAATTACACTGCTTCTAAAAAAAGTTATCACTTTTCACAACATTAAACATAATTTAAACTAAATTAATTTAAATATAAAATAATTAATTAAAAGATTTTTTCAGACATGAATTCTATATGTGCCACGTGTCGCGTGCATCATTTTTAAAACGTAAAATTTACTTTTCCCCAATACATGAAATACTAGCTAAAGAATTACTTAGATTATAATTGTTAGCCAAAATAACACGTCTCATATGAATAATGATAGTTTGTTAAACAATTTAGCGTCCAATTATTCAAGTAGTTTCATCCGTTGAAGTTGCACTTAAGTAAAAAGGAGAAATTAATAATTTTCCCAAATAACCACTCTTTAAACTAAATATTTTAATTGTAGATTAGGTCTAGACATAATAGAGTTATAAAAAAATTAGTTCTTTATTATGTATCACATGCCAATATATGTCAACTTTGGTTGAAAATCTTAGCATAAGGAGTTTTTTTCTTTAGTATTCTATCAATTGAGGGAAGACAATAAATTTCTTTGAAAATCATGGGTCATTTTTTATAAAAACTATAGTTAAAGTGGAATTTTTATAATTTAATAATATGTTAAGTTATATAAAATTATATATTATATGATACATAAAGTTCATCATTTTAATTCGGCTTACTTTGTATTAAACATGTTAACACAGACAAGACATGTTTATTAATCGTGTTAATTGTATAAATTAGATTATGAATTAAACTTATTTCTGATAAACTCAAAGCTGTTAACTTTGTTTTTACATGGAAGAACAATATTTACATGTTAATATGGGCATTCATAGATTTTAGATTAATCCATAATCCAATTCAAAACCTTCAGATTATAAAAAACCCAATTAGATCAATCACTTATAAACTGCTTGAAAGAAAGATTGGAACCATCAGTTACAATTATAAACAGTATTAAGCTCTCACATACTACAGTTCTCAAATCAAAACTGTTGGTTCTAATCGTTCTTCCAAACGGCTATTATCAATTCGCCAATCAACCAACAACCACAAAAACATTCAATTAAAAATAACAAATTTGTAATAATTAATCTCTAATAATGCTAAGAATTAAGGACTATCAACTTTAAAAAATTAAAGAAAAAAAGCAAAACTCTCTCTATCCCTTTCTCTCTTTTCTATCTTATTGGGGCTAGGGTTTCTTGGGGGGCTTCTCTTTTTAGGTTGGGGTTCGACTTTGCCATTGGCTGGCTGCCAGATTCTTGACCCATAAGACGACATCCGAGGTTGTACGAGCTAGTCAATGGTCGTTGGGTGGGGCTTAGTGCCATAGGAGGTGTAGATATGGCATGGTGGATACAAACGAAGTCGGTGGTTAGAGGCCTCACCTCCCTCATCAATGTGGTTTAGAGAATGGACAACTAGCTTCTCGTGGCAGCTGGTACTGACAGTAAAGGCTTAGTGCTTCTATGGCTAGGTAGAGGGGAAGTTTTACTGGCGGATTTGTGGCATGGAAACTTTGGTGGTTTAGCAATCCTCTAAGTTGTTCTCACGTTTTGGTTCATAGGTGGTGACTGCGTTCCTCTTGTAACAGGGCATTCCACTTCGTTTAATTCATCATCTTCCATGTCATGATGGTCGGCTTGTCGTCGGCGATTCTACTTGTGTGGCTAAGGCGTTTCATTCTTTTTTTAATGTTTGTTTGTTATTAATAACAACATTGATGTTTCTGTCGAATAGATCTAATGTATTTTTAATGTTTTGTCAGTTTTTGTTGTAACAACATAGATAGTCTCTCCAACTACCGATGTAGTTTTTGTGTCTAATCTGCAAGTCCTTGTCTTTTGCAACGTTAGGTGTTAGGGTAGGCCTCGTGGGTTTTAGTCTCTTGATCTTGATCGATTGTAGTTATTCACCGTTTTATAGTAGTATGTTTGAAAGAGCTATTTGTGTGCTCGATTAGTAATATGTCTTTTCGATTTCTTATTATTGGAACTTGGTACACGTATTACCCCTTTTAGACATTTCAACCAAACCTATTGTGGTTTGGATACGTTATCAGGGTTGAGTTGCTACATATGTTGTGGTCTTTCATGTTATAATTAGTGTTTGTACTTTTTTAACTTTGGAATGAAACTATCATTTTTCAAAAAAAAAAAAAAAAATATTATAATAATCTACGAAGAGATGATTTTTAAGCTCTACTACCTTTAAAAAAAAAAAAAAAAAAAAAGTGTGTCTAAAGAAGAACCTAAAGATTGACAAAGAAAACGAGCTTCAACATTTTCTCCTTTCACACCACAATACTAACGCCAAACACAACCTTAATTAATATCGAGCCCCTGCCCAAAGACAACGCTACCTAGCCATTCGACGTCGTTGATTTGATCTCCTTTTTCGCTAGCCCACATCAAATTTCTCGCCAGACAAATCACAGTCTGAGTGTGTACCAAAAATAGCCCCAAAATCCACCATCTCCGAGAAGCATTGGGACCCAGAGAGCTCTCTGAGCGTTAAGAATGGAGTCCATCGGCGTCCTCATGCCAATCCCGATGAACGCTTACCTTGTTAGGGAGCTCGAGAAGCGCTTCAACCTCTTCAAGCTTTGGACCGTCCCTCACAAGGCTCAGTTCCTCAAGGACAACGCCGACTCCGTCCGCGCCGTCATTGGAAACTCCTTCTCCGGCGCCGACGCCGACCTCATCGACTCCTTGCCGAAGCTCGAGATCGTCGCCAGCTTCAGCGTCGGAATCGACAAGGTCGATCTGAAGAAGTGCAAGGAGAAGGGGATTCGTGTCACCAACACCCCCGACGTGTTGACCGAGGACGTCGCCGACCTCGCCATCGGCCTCATGCTCGCCGTGCTTCGGAGGTTGTGCGAGAGCGATCGGTATGTCAGGAGTGGCAAGTGGAAGACGGGCGATTACAAGTTGACCACCAAGGTTTTTTTTTTTTTTTTTTTTTTCTGGGGGGTGTTTTTGTTTATATGTCGTTTGATTGCCTGATTTCCTTTAATTATTGTCATTATTTGGTAATTCTTGGATTGATCGAGTTAAAACTTCAAAAGAATGTTCACTTTGTATAAATTCTTCGCTTATTTTTGGGATCTAATCGTAGAGTCGTATATAGTTGTTTCTTTACGAACAAAGTAGCTCCCTTGCAATGAATTCTGGGCTTTGGTGGTTGTTTTTCTCAGTTTCCTGTTGTGTGCGTAATTGTGGAAAATGTTATAATTCTTTCACTCTTAGTCAATCTTTTGACGTGAGTTTTAACTTCTTAATGTGGTTGTGTTTTTGAAAGATACATCTGACAGTTCTTTAGGCCCTTTTGCTCAATTCCCTTAAAAAGCCGTCCGGTATGAGTTATTGTGATCACTGATCAGTTGAGCAAATTTATGTAGTTGTGATGCTCATGATTGCGTGTGCATCTTAAATGTCATGAGGCAGGCACGTTTTATTACATACAAATACAAAGCCATACCACTTGGCTTCCAAATTGTAAATTTACAACAATGTCATGAAGTGAGAAATTTGTTTCCACTAGATCTATATATCTAAGTTTTATGCAAATACATAAAGCATGGAGTTATGGGAATAGACTCAAGGGCTTTGGTTTTAGGGACAAATTTTCCATCATACTATACATCATAAACGCGTTGATGGAAGACTAACTTGCATACTGTATGCAGTGCAGAGTTTCATGTGTAGCATTCACTTGTGTGCTCCTTGCAAAAGCAGGACAGGATAATTCTCAAACTTCTCTCCTCAAAATCTTGCCATACTTCTTTCTTCATCACTAGCTTTTAAAAAATGATTTTTCTTCCTTTCAGTTCTCTGGAAAAAGAGTTGGGATCATTGGTTTGGGGAGGATTGGCCAAGCAATTGCTACGAGAGCCGAAGCATTCAACTGCCCCATCTCTTACCACTCAAGATCACAAAAAGCAGATGTGATGTACAAATACTACCCAACTGTTGCAGAGCTGGCCGCCAACAGTGACATTCTGGTGGTTGCTTGTGCCCTCACTGAAGAGACTCGCAACATTGTCAACCGAGGAGTCATGGATGCTTTGGGCCCAAAGGGTGTCCTCATAAACATTGGAAGAGGTCCTCATGTTGACGAACGTGAGCTGGTGTCTGCGCTGGTTGAGGGCCGGTTAGGCGGGGCAGGGCTTGATGTCTACCAAAATGAACCTGAAGTGCCTGAGGAGCTTTTTGGTCTTGAAAATGTAGTCCTCTTGCCTCACGTTGGAAGTGGCACTAATGAAACGCGCCAAGCCATGGCTGACCTGGTGATTGGTAACTTGGAGGCTCACTTTTTAAAGAAGCCGCTGCTGACTCCAGTGGTTTAAGTAGCATAGTTACATATTGATGTGAGATTGATAGGAGATTGGAAGGTTTCATTCAATGTGGATTTCTCCAAAGATCATTGTTTCCAGGCTTCGTGAAAGCTGCTGGATGAAACAGCTTGCCTTGTTAGTGTCTTTGATTTTAAACGTTGATGTCATTCCATGTCACCTTAAGTTCATGAGGCTAGTGGTTGATAATCATATTCTACTTTTTTTTTTTAATCAAATGAGTATTCCACAATTCAACGGTATTTCGTTTCACGTACTAGAATGCGAACGTTATGTTGTCTCTTAACTAAAAAGTAAATTGTCGTTGTTCCTTGGGCAATTTCTCTAATGGGAAAAAACATATTTAGTGTAGGAATCTGTCTTTCAACCGTCAGATCTACAAAAAAAAAAAAAAAAAAAAAAAATGATTTTGTCTAGATCTAATAACTTCAAAACATGGTAGATTCTTACCTTTTTGATCCTTTAGTTTTACTGTTTTGTGTTGTAAAAGTCTCTTCTTTTACATCTGATAATAGGACGTGTCGTTTTGCACCAGACAGGAAACTAAAATGGTGTTTGGTATGATGGTAGAAGTCATTGTTTATAACTGTTTTTATTATAACATGTTAGAGTTTTATACTGTAGTAATTTATTTTTTTTTACTGTAACATATGAGAGTTTTACACTATTTATAATTAAAGCAGTGGTCAAAATCACTCCTTGTCAAACGGCATGAAAGTGTTATATTGTCCATTCATTGTAAATGAACCTGACCCTTGTTCCTTAACTTGAGGAGAAACGACAGTAAAATTAGATGAGTAACCAGCATGTTGCTTGTCACATGATAAACGACGGAAAAATTTAGAGGACAGATGACAAATCACTTTGGACAAACGACAGATAGCTTATTGATATTAAGATAGAATACTTTCCAAAGTAAAGAGGACTAGTCGTTTTGGGACTCAAACGACCACCAACTTTCAAGCGGAGAAGGGTCAAAACTTAAAAGAGAAGTTTCATCCAACGACAACAGACTCTATCATGCAACCTTATGTTAGAATGTTTTAGTTCTAATTCACAGTTTCAATTATATTTTTAAATACTCTATATAGCGTTTTATTGTTTATTTGGTTTCAGCAAAAATGGTTCATTTGGTTGTTTTACTTTTTAGTTGTTTCATCTCTCTTCGTTTTTGCCCAAAGTTTTTTTTTTTCTCCATATTAATCCTTTTTATTTATTTATTTTTTCTTTTCCCTTAAAATTTTACCTTTTTTTCTTATTTATCTTTATTAGAATTAAGTGAGTATTCCAATATCACTTCCATGAAAAGATTTAAGCTAACTTTACAAATAAAAGTGGTACCACGAAATAATTAGACTTCATAAAGTCATAGTAAATCTAATTTATACTTTATCTTCATGGTTGACTTTAAAAATAACCCTTTTGGAATTTTCTACAAAATTTAATCCTAATATACATGTAAAAGTGAAATAGGGATCATAGACTAGTGATGTCCATAATGTCGTATTGTTCAGTACTAAAACGACAGTCAACTTAACGAGCAAAATAGTGCCCACGCCGGATCCTTGTAGTAATGAACGATAGCAACTTACAGAACCGACAAGAAGTTTTTTTGGCTAAAAAAAAAAAAGGAGATGTCGTCTGATTGACCTTACGGATTGAAAGTTTGAAACTTTAATGAGGAACAATATGTCGTTTTTCAGCCAGAAGGACATCAAATGTAATACTTCAAACGACATGTCGTTGAACAGGCTATGCCATGTATATACAAATGAATGTATATTTCTTTTTTTCCAGTCTCAGTCAATCACTCCCCATGCTCCCCCAACCGTAGTGGATTCGTTTGACGTAAGACTTCAATTGTTACATTGTTACATGTGAAACTCTTATTTGTTATATAACATAAAATAAAAATAAATTATAATATAAAATTTTTATATATTATGATAAATTTATTTTAAGTTTTGATTTTAATTGCGTTGTAAAATGTAGGTCGTTTGTTTCGAGTATTTTTTAGATTCTTTGAACTCAAATTTGAATTCGAATATTAAAAGTTTTTTGAATACATATTTGTTTCACCCAAAATTTGAATCCTTTGAGTATCAAGAATCCAAGTTTTCAAAGTTTTGACTCCCCCTAAACTTTTGATACTCGGATATCTCTGCTACAGTAAAAACTAAAATTCTCTCTCCTATATTTGAGGAAAAAAAAACTAAAATTCTTTACTATATTTGAGGAAAAAAAATCATAACTTCTTCATTTGTTATCCAATTGAGATGATTCTTTTTTTATTGTGTTTTTAGTGAAGAGATGAACAAATTAAGATTTATATTGCATATTTTTTAGGATCATTATCATTAAGGTTTTATTAGATTTGTTGATAAATCAAAAACTACTTTCACTACTTCTCCAAACACAAATTTCAATTTTATTCTATACTCAAATTAAAACTTAAATACATATCTAAACGTAAATTCAGATAGCAATTCAAATCACTAACTTAAATCCTAATTCAAATCACACTAACTCAAATCAAATCACTAATTCGAATCTCTTTACCAAACGAACCCTTAATATCTTAAGAATCATAAGATTCACTAGTGTGGTTTTGAAAAAAAAAAGAGAAAATTATACATTATATCATATTTTTAAGTGTAACAATAAGAGTTGTGTTTATTTATGTTACACTTAAAAATATTTATGTTATTTTATTATTTATATTATATGTTAAATTATGTCATTTAGAAATATATGTTTAATTTGTAAAAAATAAATTTTAAATGAAAACATTTATAAAAATTAAAAAAAAAACTGGGAACATTAAAACAACAGTACAGAGGCATAGAGCGTGGCATTCAGCAAAACACAAGGAGAAAAAAATTCAGTGGCTTCGGAAGGACAGAAGTGAAGCTGCGACAAAACTGAAACTGGCAATTCCTTATTGTGTTATGAAAACATCAAAAAAACCATTTTCACGACTAGAGCAAAACCAGTGAAGAATCTCAATCACCAAGCACCTAAATCTTCCTCATTTTGTTCTTCATTTCAACAAACACATGGACGGCATTAGCGTCTTGATGACATGCCCGATGTTCGACTACCTCGAAGCAGAGCTGGAAAAGCGGTTCAAGCTCCTCAAGCACTGGCGCTATCCTTCAATGGCGGATTTCTTGAGAGAGAACGCGGGTTCGGTCCACGCCGTGGTGGGAGACACCAAAATGGGCGCCGACGAGGAGCTGATCGGCTCGCTGCCTTGATTGGGGATCGTTGCGAGCTACAGCATGGGATTGGACAAGATCAATCTGGGAAAATGCAAGGAAAGAGGGATTAGGGTTACCAACACTCCCGACGTCGTGACAAACGACGTCGCCGATCTCGCGATTGGCCTAATCTTGGCGGTTTTGAGGAGAATTTGTGCCTGCGATGGCTTTGTGAGGAGTGGATTGTGGAAGAATGGAGATTTCAAGTTGACCACCAAGGTTTTTTAAATTATTTTTTGTTTCTGTATTTTTCTTTTCTAAATGACATGCTTAATTGTTCATCATTCAATAAGGAGTTAAAAAAAAAAAGAAGTAAGTTTGACTTTTTGTTTGTGAGTTGCATTATGCATTTTTTTTAGTTCCATGGAGTAATTTTGCAATTGGCACTAATTTTCTTGAACAATGTTGGAATGGGCATTATTTTGTATTGATTGGTGCTTGTATTTTGGCAATGCATTGATATCTATTACCTTTTTCATATTATCGGACTTTTGCTTCCATGGGAAACTACCAATGCATACTACAAATAAATAAATAAATAAATAAACAAATAATTTGGTGATGTTTTGTGTTTCTTTTTTGGTTCAATCTAAATGGATTAGTGGAGTTTGATTAAAAAAAAAAAAAGATTAGTCTGTTTTAAATAAAGAATTTGGAGGTGTCCTTCCTTTTAATTGTTTATTTATATTTTGATTATTTACTTGTTCCTTATCTCTTGCAGTTCAGTGGTAAATCAGTGGGAATTGTTGGGTTGGGAAGAACTGGCTGAGCAATCGCCAAAAGAGCAGAAGCATTTGGCTGCAAAGTCAGTTACTTCTCTAGAACAGAGAAACCCTGGACAAACTACAAATACTATTCCAACATTATGGACTTAGCAACCAATTGTGAAATCCTGGTTGTGGCGTGCGCTTTGACAGAAGAAACCCACCACATCGTCAACCGTAAGGTGATCGACGCATTGGGTCCGAGGGGCATTCTTGTTAACATTGGCCGAGCCCTGCACATCGATGAACCGGAGCTTGTTTCTGCTCTAATGGAGGGCCGGTTGGGTGGGGCTGGCCTTAAATGTGTTTGAGAAGGAACCGGAAGTTCCTGAAGAGTTTTTTGGACTGGAAAATGTTGTCCTTGTTCCCCATGTGGGAAGTGACACTGGGGAAACCAGCAAAGCAATGGCGGATCTTGTCCTTCAAAACTTGGAAGCTTACTTTCTAAACAAGCCGCTGCTAACACCCGTTATTTGATTTTGTTGAAGGACATTTTATGGATTAATTATTGAATTAGTCTTTTACTTGATGAGAGTAGTTTCAGTTTGTTTTTCAATTTAACATAAGCAGATTTAATTATCTGTCTATTAAATTGGGACCCCTCTCTCTCTCTCTATGGTTGCGGATTTCAGCTCTTCAGCATTGTGTTTTCAATACTAAAACATTAGACTTTTGCCTGAATGAACCCGTGAAATAGAGGAATACTGATGTAGGAGGTTTTAGATCTATGGGCTGTTTTCATATCTTGCCTTTGCTTCGTTATCACCCTTTTGTTATTCATTGATTATGTTGTTTATTTTAGTGTGAATTTGTTATTGCTTTATTAGAGGGTTATAAATACACTTATAAGCTAATTGTAGTAATAAATAAGACTAAAATATTAATTAAATACACATTTTAAGTGCTTTTTCTCCTAGTTTGTGGTTTTTTCATTTGAGGGGCTTTTTTTAAGTGGATTTTTAGATCCTCTGTCTGGATTACACGGGTAAAACATTATCTCCCCGATTCCAATGTGTCAAATACCAATTCTAGCGAGTTAGATTGCCACTTTTAGCAAAATGGTTAGGTAAAGAACTAGACCCAAAAGTGATTAAAGCCTAATTTAGCCTATTAGATTGTTGACGGAACCCAAATTCACTATGTATTGTGCGTTTATTTTCCCCTTTTAAGAGCTTTCCTAGAAATTAAGCATCAATAAAGAAAAGGTGACCCATCAAAGTTGGAACGCTAATCAATACATTGATCGCTAAAGCTTTGATATATATACAAACAGACAGGACAATTTGAAATGCACTAATAGAAGCATAACTAGCTTTTTCTTCACACAGCCAAAGCTAAGCCCCCACATGGCCGTGTGGGTGCTTGCCTTAAAATCTCTCAAATGGCATCTTCTTTTCTCTATTCTCCCTGTCAAATTTTGTTCAGGAAAGAAAGGAAAAAAGAGAGAGAACAGTCATTTCATTTCTTTTTCTTCTACTTTCTTTGCTGTTAAAAAAAGCTGTCTTGTTTTCATGAAGAGGAGGAAGAAGAAGCAGCCCCTTTGAAGATGAGAAAACTGAGAGTCTCTAGAGTGAAGTAGATGAAAGTTCCTTTTGAATGAGTGAAAAAACACCCAAAATTTGATCCCACAACACATTGCCAACCGGGGCCATATCTCTTGTCAAACTCCTGTACAAGCAGTCACATGAAATCAAAACGTTCAGCTCAGAAAACATGTAGTGTTCATCTTTATATCTTTATACTAAAAATAAGAGGGAGAGAGAGAGAGAGAAAGGAGAGACCTTTTTTATGTGGGCAGCTATAGATCTGCAATCAAAGACATCATAGATATCCAAAGCTTGAGAAGCAGCAGCCATGGCTTGTATCTGCATCTTAACCGGCATGTCTGTGTCCTCAATCAAAGCTTTTCCTTCCAACATCTTCTCTCTTTTTCGCCTCTCTCTTCCCCTCAGACCCAGTCGGAGATCTGTAATTATTCTTAATCTTCTTTCCGTATTTATATAATAAAAAGTGGGCCTTTATAAGGACCCTTATCTCTTGCCGAGTCTCCAGACGTAAAGGACTGAGATTTAATTTTAGAATGTGAATTATAATTATAACAAGGTAATAAGGTCGTGGCACATGGTTCAATCACGTGGGTATTGGTGTCGTTTTCTTGGAGTTTGTCCACGTCATTAGCCTAAATAGTACGTTCTTAATATATATATATATTCCCCATACATCGATCGATGATTTTGATGAGTATCTCTCCGCTTACACTCACTTTTGTCAGTATCACGAGGATAAAGATAGGCCGTGGATAAAGCTGGTGAGGCCGAGATTAAGCGCAGGGACTTTTATGGAATCTGCTGCTGAACAAAATTGACAATTGTTGCTTATTATTACACAGTGCCACCACTGCACCCAATCCTCGGCTCTCGAGTTCTGCCTTTCTGTTTTGGTTAGTTTTCGTGAAGAGGTAATGTTTAAGTATAAATTAGGTAAGACGACTTTCAACAAATCAGAGTGGCGCAGCGGAAGCGTGGTGGGCCCTCTGATATAAAAGCAGCTTCCAAACACTACTTTTTCTTTTTTCCATTTAGAAGCTGAAAACGACACGTCGTGTTTTAGCTCTATTTCACGACAAACGACAACAACATATGCACGGCAAGCCGTTCTTTACCAAAACACTCAAAATTCTTGTCCTTTGCGCTAACCGTTTCAGTATTCTTTTTTATATTAAAAAAAACATGCAGTCTCTTTTTTTTTTTTTTTTAATTCTCAATTGTTTGTCTCTTAGTTTGAACCTAATTGTACGATCGTAACTTTTTTTCTTGTTATTTATTTCCTATCCAACTTCTCCTCCTGACAATATATTCCCATTCTTTATCGATCATAAACACTACAATCTCTCGTGGTAGTTTCAATTTTACTTTTGGGGAACCAATTTTGATTTCCTGTTGTCCATTGACTGATTTGCTACATTTTTGTATTCGATTTGTTCAATAATAAATCTTTTTTTTAATGATAAAATCAAATCTTATTACTGTTGTTATTTATATCATATCCAAGTTCACTTCTTGACAATGTATTCCCGCTCTTTATCGATCATAAACACTTCAATCTCTTATGCTATTTTTAATTTTTATTTCTTTTTCTGAACATTGAATAATTTGACGACAAATAGTGTCAACAATTTAAATTAACATATCTGTTGAATGACAAATTATTGATGAGATTGAAGATAACATATTTTTAAAGTTGAAAATGACTGCACTTTTAATTCTTTTACTTTTATTTTAGAGGAATGACCCACACACAATAAATTACTAAGCATCCAAAACACAATAGGAAAAAAAAAACACAATATTCATGGAGCAATATACAAACCAAAAAAAATAGATTTTTTTTCTTTTTTCCACCTTGCCAATTGCCATTACAAACGATACATCTACATCCACACATTAAGAAAACCACAACAAAAGAAAAAGATGTTATAATACCAATCACACACTCACTTAAAAAAAAAAAAAAAAAAAAACAGAAGAAGAAGATAAAAGCAGACACAAAAAAGAACGAGCTGTCTTTGGCATTTAGCAACAAAAAAAAAAAAAAAAATCACAATCAAACAATAATAGTGGGTGGACCCTAAATAAAAGAAACAAATACTGTACTCAAAATCATATTAGGTATTTTGTCAAAAACTCCCATCAAAACCCAAAAGATAATGCCTTTAAAAGCATATTATTCACAAATCCACACTAATAAAAAAATTGCACAAATATTCTGCCGACACTTAGTGCTAACAGCAGACTTAAAAAGAGCTTGGAATAACAAAGGCTTGTTTAGCAGCCTCCATTGGTCTTTTGGAAAAAAACAGATAACTCTTCTCTGCCTCAGAGGAAAATTACAAGCATTTTGTCCTCTACAATTGACCGGTATGTCAATGGTTAATACTTATTCACAAAATTCTCTCAATCTTTCCTCACTTTCTTTTTTTTGGTCTTGTCAAATTTTCTTACTAGAAAGGTATGATTTTGTTGTAGAATTATAGGATAGTGAAGATGCTTTCAACAAAGTCGGAGTCCGACATCACAAGCCTAGCCCCGTCGTCGCCTTCGCGGTCGCCGAAACGGGCGGTGTACTATGTCCAGAGCCCGTCGAGGGACTCCCACGATGAAGACAAGTCGACGTCGTCAATGCAGGCGACGCCAATCTACAACAACAGCCCGATGGAGTCGCCGTCGCACTCATCGGCGACGTCGTTCGGGCGCCACTCGAGGAACTCGTCCGCCAGCCGGTTCTCGGGGATTTTCCGTTCATCATCAGGGCGGAAAGGCAGCGGAAGAAAGCAGGGAAGGAACGACAAGGGGTGGCCGGAGTGCAATGTGATCATGGAGGAAGGGCCTTATGATGATCTTGAGGACAAGGCCTTGTCTAGACGTATGCAGGCTTTGATTGCTTTGTTTAGCTTCTTTGTGCTCTTTACTGTGTTTTGCTTGATCATATGGGGTGCTAGTAGGCCTTTCAAAGCTGAAATTACCGTCAAGGTAGGCATGGTTGCCAAGTTTTTCGAAACTTGTTCTTCATGTCTAATATCTGGTCAAGTTTTCTTTTTTTCTTTTTAATTAATTCATTTTTTTTTTCATGAAATGCGTTTAAATTGGAAATTGGACCAATTTTTTTAAATTATCTAATTTATGTTGATGTTTTTGTGAGAATTGGATATAGTTTTGCACTTTTGGTATGTTCTATCAACAATGTAGTTTCTGGACCTCTATTGAACAACGTTCGTAGGTTACATTATCTTTTGGACTTGTGAAATTACCATAGGTGTAAGGAAATAAAAACGGACTCATAATGTAAAAAAAGGTATGATTTTCACATATTTGGCATTCATTTATTAAGAGGAGACAGAGTAACCTAAAATTATGTTTTAAGTTCATGAGAGTGAAACCACGGCTCATAGATTCCTGGTCTTAAAAGACAGTTTGACAAGTTGATTAGAACTAAAGTTTTTAAATTTAAGAATCGTAAAATGTGAGAATATTACACTATAACAACTTTTTACTTTTTACTGTAGTTATCGAGAGTTTTACACTGTAATTAATTAGAACTAATTAGTTCTAAACTTTCAAATACATACTTAGTACCAGCAAAACAAAAGAAAACAAAATTTGTGGTCTTAGATTCTTTTCTTTTAACTTAGAATTGACATTAAGCTTTTCCATTACATGTATTGTTGACTACTCAATCTTTCGATACACATGAAAGTTTATTAGTACTTCATACTTTGTGATCAGAGAAGAAGAAAAAAGTCTTTTAACAAAGCAGAATTTTAATCCCTGCAGAGCTTGAAGGTGAATAACTTCTATGTTGGGTCAGGGTCAGACTTCAGTGGGGTCCCAACAAAGATGCTAACGTTGAACGGGTCACTAAAACTCAGCGTCTATAACCCAGCTACCATTTTTGGCATTCACGTTAGCTCAACGCCCATCAATCTTGTTTACTCGGAGATAACTGTCGCCACTGGTCAGGTAAAAGTATATTCCATTACTACCCTTTCTATCTCCATCATATGATAGTGTTTGTTTTCCTCTCTTTTTTTTTATTTTTATTTTGCGGCTAAATTTGTGAAAATTACAACAAAATAAAAAATATATTTAAAATTAAAGAAAACGTAACACTACGTTAAAATATCTTTTCACACCTTCCTAAAAATCTCTCCATTCTTGAATTATATGTAGGAAAATTTAGGCAGATGGCCAATTTTGAAACTACTCTTTTAGTTGAATGGTTGTTATTTTTTGGATTTTAAAATGGTCAATCATTAATATATTGTTGGCTTATCGATGAGTTTATTAGATTGATATTAGTTCATTATTAACACTTGACACAGCTTATCAATGATAAATTATCAAGTTAATTAATGACAAAACACAAATAAATCAATCACTGATTAACTGTTTTTTAAAAATGATTATTCACCAAATTTAATAACATGGTGTTTGTTACTTTGATTCAAACCAATAGTATAAAACTCTCACATATTACATTACAGTCTATGAAAAAGACAAAGACTCTTAAATAGTACAAGGTTTGAACCAAAAGAACTAAATAAATGTGCCAAACACCCAATAAAGCTTGTGTAATTTACTAACAAATACTTAAAAAGGCCATTTACTTTACAACCTCATCAACTCCAATTTTGTTGTAACATTATTTGTATTTTGCGAGTACAGTTGAAGAAATATTATCAGCCAAGGAAGAGCCGAAGAAGTGTACTGGTGAACTTGGAAGGAACGAAGGTTCCTTTGTACGGTGCAGGGTCAACGTTAACGGTGTCCCAAAACGGTGTCGTTGTTCCGTTGACGTTAAACTTGGAGATTCGGTCACAAGGGACCGTGGTGGGGAAGTTGGTGAGGACAAAGCACAAAAGGCAAATTTCTTGCCCAGTGGAAATCGAATCCACTACAACCAAACCCATCAAGTTCAAGGAGAACTCTTGCACGTACAACTGAGTTATTTTAAATAATGAAAAACATACTTTCTAAGTACTATTTGTTAATAAAAAATGAGATCCTATAATATAGGATTATCGCTTGTGATGTTGGGCACACTTGTAATGTTGGGCACCGATGATGCTTTTAAACATTTTTTTTTTCTTTTCAGTTTTACCGCCTTGTCGGTTTTGTGCAGAATAAATGTGTCTGTATTTATTTGATGGTGGATATACTGGTTTTATTTTATTTTATTTTAATCGTTTATGATGCAAAAGTTAATTGTCAGAGTAAACGACCTGTCATTATGAATTAAAGCCTGTAAAAATTAGACATGCAAGTCCAACAGACCACATGTCGTTTTCTGGAAAAAGTTGGCGGTTGTTTGTTTCTAGAAACGACATCAAGATTCCAGATGATTTTCTGTCGTTTACAAGCAAAAAAAGACTTCTTGCTGAGAACCATGGTGGAGCTTAACGGGGACAACTCGAAGAGCGTCGTGGAAGGGAATGAGTTCGTCCTGCTTTTGGGTTAAGCACCTTGGTGTCCGAGGGGCACCGAGCTCATGCCTCAGTTCGCGGCTCAAGGAACTGGGGAGTCAGCTCGACGCCGATCGCTATCCCAAAGCAGCTTCACTTCTTCAGATCAAAGGGTTCCCCACTCTACTTCTCTTTGAAATGGCAAGTCGAACAAAGAACATGTCATTTTCTTTGAAATGGGGTGGCTGTCGTTTGTTGATAGAAACGACAGTCAATTTTTCTGTCAATAATGCATATTAACGACGTCAAACTAGGACGACAGACCGATGTCATTTCGCAAAGTCGTTCCAACTTGGAAGTCGCAACTGCTATATGTTTTGGATCTAAATTTATTAATTCCAACCATGTTTTAAAACAGTTTATTAATTTATTGTCTTATCTAAAACCTGCAAGTCTACAATTTGCTTTATCGTCTTTAAGGAAAACATGGAATTCGTATTATTTTTCAAAAGAAAATAAGCTAACCTGCCATTACTCGTCTAAAAATACCCTGCCAAGTCGAACAAGCTACATGTCATTATTCACAAAAGGGTACTACTTGTTCCTAGAAACCACTACATGTCGTTTAATTCTAGTGTTAGATGCCGTTTTTAAGTAGCATATATATATTGTTTGCCGTTTCATTTGAAACTGACAATCTGCCTTGTCGTTTTTGTGAGCTAAGTCTTAGTTTGTTTTTCAAAATTGTTTATGTGGCTATAACTGTAGCCCAAGCGAAGAAGGAAAAATAAAAAAATAAAAAGGAACTCCTTGTTGGAAAATGCCATTATCATGAAATGGGTGAATGGGAAATTGATGCTCATTAGTAAAGATTAATGGAGGTCATAAACCTCATGTTGTAACACCCAAATGCATGGTTTAATAGGTGATTATGAGCATCATAATCATCAAAAATGAAAGGTTACAATCAATGGTTTAATGGGAGATTATGAGCACCATTATCATAGAATATGAAGGGTTGCAACCTATGCCATTATGCACATAAATTCTGAATAAAGGCTCATTATAATTTAGATTGTAACATCTATTTTCTTAAGCCTATATATTGAACACTCCTCCACATGTTTGAAAAAGATAGAGATATAGAATTTGCACTTAAAAAGTCATAGAGATTTTACTTTGTTTTCAAGTTCTATTTAGTTTGGTTGTAGTCGTTTTTGGTGATAGAATAAAACATTGTTTCAAGTTCGCCGGAAACGGTATCCGATAGTGCTTAAGATTCCGTTGCTAGTCGTTGTATCCTGGGAGACAGACGTCCGTTGAATCCTCGTGCACAACTGGAGGGGACGAATCTGTTTTAAGGAAAGCGTGGCCTACACGTGCCTCGACCATTTTCGTTGCATTGCTTTCATTGAAGGTTTTGTTGTATCTGTTTATCTTTAATTTCTATTGTCAATCTTTTACAATTGCTACTTGTTTGTCTTATTTATATCACATGATATATATTATTTTTTTAACACTCCTCTGGTGAAATTCTATCGTATCGATTGTGTACGTTTTGGATGTAATTAAAATTATATACTTTTTAAATTTAATAATTAAAAAATAAATAATCATTTGTGTGTATTTGTTTTGTTCCTACTAAAAAAAATTGGAAAAAAGGGCCAGAAATAGGGAAGGCGATTCCATCAATCAAGGCAATCAAAATGGTCTTACTGTCCAAATCGCTTGTCCTAAACAATGACTGATACTAATCCACTTCACTGCACGTCCTAATTTTACACTTACTCTGAACCTTTTATGGATTGCGTCTGTAAAGTGGGAACTTCTAATTAATTTCTCAACTTATACGCATCATATAAAACAAAAGGAAAAAAGCCTCCAAAGACTCTAA
This sequence comes from Artocarpus hirsutus, assembly GCA_946598075.1. Lineage (NCBI taxonomy): Eukaryota > Viridiplantae > Streptophyta > Magnoliopsida > Rosales > Moraceae > Artocarpus > Artocarpus hirsutus. The sequence continues at coordinate 328,956 of CAMOHE010051775.1, read as the reverse complement.
AACCTTGGCCTTGCCCATATTAACACAGATCTCACAAGATCCGCAAGTTCTGCTCTTTCCTCCGCAAAAATTCTCACACACCACCATAACCATGTTTAGGACTAAACCCATTTCCAGATTCCTCACCTTTCTCTTATTATTCTCTATCCTCTTCACCTCCGTCCTTTCTGACGACGAGCAGCCCGTCAATGGCGACGAAGATTCGGACAGCTTCGAGGAATTACTGGCATTGGACGAACAAGCGGAACAAGAACACCAACAGGAACAGGGCGTTAGGTCCTCAGAGGCCGAGCTCTTGGCGAAAGCGCAGAGAATCGTGGTCGAGCTTAAAGGGGACAACACGAAGAGGGTGGTGGAAGGGAACGAGTTCGTACTGGTTCTGGGCTATGCGCCTTGGTGTCCTCGGAGCGCCGAGCTCATGCCTCAGTTCGCGGAGGCTGCGACGTCTCTCAAGGCGTTGGGGAGTCCGCTTTTGACGGCCAAGCTCGACGCCGATCGCTATCCCAAGGCAGCTTCGCTTCTTCAGATCAAGGGGTTTCCCACTCTGCTTCTCTTCGTCAATGGCACTTCCCAAATCTACTCTGGTGGATTTTCTGCGTAAGCGGTTATTCAATTATGATTGAAATGTCATTTTTTTTTCATGATGTTGAGAATTAACGAAGCAGAAAGACTCAAGATTTATAATGATTCACCGTTAACATCAAAGTTATGTCTATTTTTAGTCGTTACAGAAATCAGCAGGACTGTAGAGAAATCACCCCCATGCACTCATAATGTTTTCTCTAACCTAACCTGTGTGTTGTCTTGTATCGGGCAATAATTAAGTTCCGTAACTTAACACATGACAGTTCTTGCATTTTTTTTAAATGGCTTTTTTTTTTTTATGGTTAATTTTTGTTCAGGGAAGATATAGTGATATGGGCAAGGAAAAAGACTGGGGTGCCTGTGACTAGAATAAACTCTGTGGCTGAGGCTGAAGAAGTTCTCAGGAAGTACCATACATTTGTAGTTGGCTTCTTCGAAAATTTTGAGGTTTGTGATATTGATTAGTGAATAAATTTGCTTGAAACGTGGCTGTGAAATGTTAATCTCCATATTTTCTATTTGGACTTTTAGAAATTTGGCAAAGATGTTCACTTTGCTATATCATTTTTTTTTTAGTTTTACCTTGTGTTTCTTGTACTCATAAATGTTCTGCTCCTCCAATGATGAGAAACGAAAACTAGGGCTACGGCTTAGTAAATGGATATGTTTTAGCTTTAATTTCAATGATGGACAAATTAAGTGGCTTATTTATACGCTATTCAACTTTTTCAGGGACCTGATTATGAGGAATTTGTTAAGGCAGCAACTGCTGACAATGAAATCCAGTTTGTCGAGGTTAGCAACACTGAGGTTGCCAATGTTCTGTTCCCGGGTATTAAGCCTTCCAAAAGTTTTGTTGGTATAGTCAAAAGTGAGCCAGAAAGATACACCTCATTTGGTGAGTTGCTTAATATCCATATTACTTGAACTTTTCACATGCAATTGCTTAAGTCCAGCTAATTTTTATTTTCTGCGTTTATATGTGTTTATTGTGGGGTGGTGACAATTTTCATTTGCAACGGCTGTAGATTCTCAAAGTAACATAAAGAGACATATTTTGAGTTCTTGGACTTGGCCTTGTACCATGTCTGATGTTTCATTGTTCCAGAAAGCTATGACTCTTGCCTTTCAAACAGAATTTGCTGACCTTATGAATTTGTGATTGCAGAGGGGACTGCATTTGAAAAGGATAAATTGTTGCAGTTTTTAGAGTACCACAAGTTTCCATTAGTTACTAAATTGACGGAGATAAATTCTGTCAAAGTTTACTCCAGTCCTATTAAGCTTCAGGTTGGTGATACCTCACAAGTGGTCTACTTTTAAAAAATAAAAATGAAAACACCTGTAATAAATTAACCTTTAAAGTTGTTGTTGGTGCGGGAGGTACTATTATTTTTATTTGTATAAATTGAAACGGTTCGGAAGGTTTAACTTTATAACCCAAGTTGCTTAACTTGAAAAGAAAAACGAGAAAATGTTAATTGCAACTAGTTTAAAATGAGCCTACAAGTGGGACATTTTGTAATATACTCTTTACAAGAACATAATTAACAACTATACCAGAGAAGCTTATAGTTTAGACAAGTAATATGAGAAATCTTTGAAATGATGCATTTTTTGAACTGCCTCCTAAATTTCAATATGGATTAAGATAAAACTTTTAAGACATTTGTTTATAAGAATATGCATTACATCAGCATTATAAGACAACAAATTTTTCAACAGGAAAACGGGCTTGTAAAATTAACAAAATTTCCATTGTTGTCCAGGTTATTGTTTTCGCAGAGGAGGATGCTTTCCGAAAGCTTCTCGAGCCTCTTCAAGATGTTGCAAGAAAGTTCAAGTCAAAGGTGGTGAATGAAACTAAAATGTTTAAGCTTTCAAACCAATTGGGCAAATTCTTGTACCACAGATTTTCCTAATTCAATCTTTTTGTAGGCAGCGAATGAAACTAAAATGTTTAAGCTTTCAAACCTGTTGCGCAAATTCTTGTTCCACAAATTTTCCTGATTCAATCTTTTCATGCAGATATTGTTTATATGTATCGACATCACAGATGAAAACCTTGCAAAGCCCTTTTTAACCTTGTATGGAATCGAAGAATCGAAGAACACTGTGGTTAGTCCCTGTGTAATGAACTACTTATTCCTCTATGAATGTTTCCTATGTAGTTTGTTCGATGATCCATAAATTGATATCCTTTTCTCTGTGTGTTTTACAGGTGACTGCTTTTGACAACAGCGTGAGCTCCAAGTTTCTCCTCGAGTCAGATCCAACACCAAGCAAAATAGAGGTGACGGTGCATCTTCATTTGATTTTTCATTATGAAGAATATCTACCCAGAAAAAAGGGCTGATGTGGTTTTTGTAATTTAATTTTATAGGACTTCTGCTCTAGGCTTCTGCATGGTACCCTTGCTCCATACTTCAAATCACAGCCCATCCCTGATAATGTGAGTCTTTCTCTCTCTCTCTCTCTCTATATATATATATATATAGCTTTGTATTTTTTTTAATCTTTTGCATCATATATGTGACATGGTTTACGGAGGTATGTAAACTTGCATAACACACACACACACACACATGCCACTAAGAGATGAATCAGCAATTGACTTTGGGTTTCTCATGTTGTTTTACGTTTCTTTGACTGCAAACCTGCAATCGTCTTATCACCTCGTGATTGTGAAAATTGCAGACAGATGCGACTATCCAGGTCATTGTGGGAAAAACATTTGAAGATTTGGTCTTGAATAGTCCCAAGAACGTTCTTCTGGAGGTATGTTGTTATTCCCAGCTTTTATCTGCCTCCTTGTTACTGATTTTTGTACTCCCTCGTCTAATTCTCATACAACAAAGCATCTCGTCTTGATATTCGGCATTATTGTATTATATTTAAGCTTCCTCGTTGATAGAACGTGCATCTTTTGGAACCCCCAATTCCCCCTATAATTTGCATCGCAAAAAAAAAAAAAAAAAAAAAAAGGTTAAAGGTTTTGGTAAAGGGAAGTGGTTGCACACCACATATCCGGTGTTATGAAATAGGTATTCACACCATGGTGCAGCAATTGTGAGACCACAAGCAAGCAAGTGGAGAAGTTAGCTAAGCACTTCAAAGGTTCTGATCTAGTATTTGCAAGATTTGATGCTGCTATGAATGAACATCCAAAACTGCAAGTAAGTGTTAGGAAAAACTTCCGTTCTTTTGTTTGTGTGATCGAATTTAATGGATCAACAAGAATATGTTAAATGAACTCATATCCAGCGCATAACAGAGCAAGTAATTTTAAGAAATTGTGAAATTAATGATCATGTAAATGCAGGTTGATGACTATCCTACACTCTTGTTCTACAGAGCTGGTGACAAAACGAATCCGGTATTTCATAACTAATTTTGATTTTCCGCGCCATAACATGGTCATGATCCATGGTTAACTCATTCGAGAAATCTGTTCTGGTCTTTGCAGAATAAACTTTCTACGAAATCCAGCTTGAAGGACTTGGCAGGATCCATCAACAAACACTTGAAAGCCAAAGATAAAGCCACAAAAGATGAATTATAGTAAAATATACTCATTGGTATACTTAATACTTAGAATTTGATGTGGAAAAAAAGATAGAGAGCTAATTATGTAACGAAAAAAGATAGTTAAAGGGAAAGGGTCAATTTTACAAGGAAACTCAAAACATTCTTGAGGGACCTTGGTCAAGTTTTTATTGGACTAAAGCATCATCACATCCATTGCCTTGTCCTTTCTTTCTTTCTTTCTTTCTATTTCCTTTGTTGTTTGTACCAATGTTGATAATTAATTGGAAAGTCCTAGATGGCAATGGATTAGGATTTCTTACTTGTCCAGCTTCTTTATGCTTATTTATTATTATTATTATTATTATTATTTTGCCTTTTAATGGTTGTTTCCAGGTATATCGGGTAGTTTCAGTGGATTTTGGTTTTGGGGATTTCTGCTTTTAAGTGGGTTGATTGGGAATATGATTTATTTAAATAAACCAAAGATGGGAGTTAACCCATCTAGAGTAAAATCTTACTCGATGTCTCGGTCGTATCCAAACAAAAGTCTCGAGTAGGCGGGTGAATTTAACGTAAGTTTTAAAATGGACGTGGACCAAGAGATTTTTTTTAATTTAAATTTCAGTGGAATAGGCAGACGGAGTGGGGTTATAATTATAATTTTTCTCATAGTAAAGGGTGAAACTGAAATTCTAAAAGAATTTAGATATAAAACTTGAAATGTCTCTAAGTGGGGACACAATAAATTTATTAGAAAATTAGGGATAAAACTCAAAATATCAAAAGTTGAGTGGGTCTACGATAAAAAAAATTATAAGAAAAACTAGAGATAAACTAATAATATCAAAAGTTGAGTTGGTGTATAATAAAAAATTATTAGAAAAGCCGGGATAAAACTTGAATTATAAAAAATTGAGTAGGGGTACGTGTTGCGAATTACATTCGGCTCCCCATTGGGCTTGACCAGTTGGACAGGTTTTCAGGGTTTCTAACAGCCCTTCTGACTAGTTGTGTCAACATGCAATTGTCCAAGTTGACGATGGGGTCGATAGCATCAACTTCTTCTATTTGTTTCAACTGAGTACAGCAGTTTCCAGTCTTATCTCAAAGAGAATTTGTGGAAACCGAGTATTCATTTTTTTTTTTTAAATAAAACCAAGATTAAGAATCCAATATTCAATTGGTAGCATAAGAAGCTAACTAGCTAGTCTACAATATATATTTGAGTGTGAGGAGGAGCAAGACGTTGATCAAAAGATTAGGACTAGGATTTGCATATATTTTCAAACCCCATGTACTCGTTGTTGTGAAGCTTTTCAACCGTGTGTGCTATGCCTACCCCACCTGTTTTCAAGACCAAGAAAAAACCTCCATGATTATTGTTTGATAAAGAAAAAGATTATCAAAAATGAAAAACGCATGAGATTCAATATTGGATTGTATACTTTATCTATGTATGGTACGTACCTAATGTTATTGCACTGATGAAGATCATTGAGGACAAAATGAAGATTATCAAAGAGGCTCTTCCTAGTATACTGATCACCTTTCCTACTACATGTTGCCCCACAAGGGCAGAAATGGTGGCCACAGCAGCAAAGTAGAGAGCTGAAAAACAAAAATTAAAATTGAACAAAAAAACAAAAGAGACAGGAACAAGCTTAGTTGGCCTAGTTTCATGTTTGAATTATCCTTTTTTTTCTGAGGAGAAAATAAAGTTGATCATAAGAAAATTACCATAAGGAACTGGAAATCGTTTTAAGAGGTAGTATTCTACAACCGACATTGATGAAGAAAATGTCATAACAAGGGTCGCCGTGGCACTTGAAACCTATGTAAAATTACTCGGTTCAGGCGCAACCAAAAAAAAAAACATTTTTCCCCATTTTCCAAGCTCTAATTTAACCTATAATTATAAAATGTACCTGAGGAGGAATTCCTAGTTCAAGAAAAAGTGGTCCCATTATGAATCCCCCTCCAAGACCAAGCAACCCACCAACCATTCCAGCAAGTATTCCAATGGCACAACAAATGATAAGCTTCTTCACACTCCACACCGTGACTACTTCTCCTCTGGATGCAATCACTCTTCGTCCTTTGTGCAAGCTAACCGCTTCATAAGCAGTAACTCCCACGGTCATTGGAATCTGAAAGCCGAATTTTTTGTTAAAAGTAAGATTTATGCCACATTTCAATCCCAAACTACAATTATTATTTACAATTAAAAAGAAATTACCTGGAAGAAGTTTAGTAGCCAATATAAGACTGAACAATCTCTGGTGTAGTTCTGTGCCATGGAATAGCAAGTCCTATTAGTAGTACTCCTTTATGCCATTACTTATAAGCAAAAAAATATTTGAATTATAATTTTTTTAAACAGGAAATTGTAAGCTTTTCTTGTACAGAAGACCTTAGCAATTTGAAGACCAAGTATTATGATCCAAACAGCAATAAGGAGTCCAAGTTCCTTCCAATAAATGTTGTCTAAAAATGAAACCTGTGAAAGTTAGAGCAGTGAGTCTCCAAAAGCACTATTCTCTTAAAAAATGAGAACAAAAAATAAAATATTATAAAATACTATGAGATAAAAAAAAAGGAATTAGGGCTTCTAGGTACTTTACCTCCTTTCTCTTAATATCCTTGTTTTGATATGTTGTGTGATTATTGTTATGTTCAACCTCCTCGTTGTTATTACCTATCAAATTATAGTATGATTAGCCTGAAAAAAGAAATTTTTTATAATTCAAAGAGAGTTGGTAATTCTAGAACCTTTTGACTTACCAATAGAGTGCAAGCGTAGGGCAGCCTCCTGAAAATTAGACCCCCAATAAGGGGGAAAAAAGATTAGATTAATCAAGTTTAATTAGCTAACGAAGGAAGCCAAAAAAAAAAAAAAAGAAAGAAAGAAAGATCCCACCTTTTTCATTATTGTTTCTTTTTTCCAGGTTTCTATGCCTTTCAAAAACGACTTTGTTGATGTAGCTGCAGATTATCAAAAGAATCACTTAATTATTTATAAAAAGTTGATAAGAATGATATTAAAAGATTATTGATCAGGCAAAAAATTGTATTACCAAGGAAGACAATAATCAATAAGATTATGATCATCCAGTCAGCAAAAATCACGTTAAAAGCGACTCCAATACTGATTCCAAGCATCAACATGGGCTGAAACAGGAGTGCCAGGTCATAATCTATGATGGGCAACTCAAGTGTTGGGTGCCTTTGCCTTAAGTTGTAGAAAACAGTGGCAGCTGCCCCACCCATGACCATACCTGATCAAACAATTACATAAAAACATCCACATTTCACATGTCTTTCATGCACATATTGTTAGCTGTTTCGACGGCCTGTTGTCAACGCATGTTTCTGAACACAACAACATATAAATAATGAAAAACCTGGCGATTAAGCATTCCATCCATGACCATACATGATCAAACAAACCAAAAACATTAACATTGAGAAGTCTTTCACGCACATATGTTAGCCGATTTGAGCGCATGCATGTCTTTGAACACTCGATCACATCTATGTTATGGTGTCTGACAAGTATGGTTGAACCAACTTTTTGATTACCAAATAGTGTAGAGCTCTCACGTGTTACAGTAAAAAAACAACAGGTTGCTACAGTGTTTTGAATGTCTAATCATGCTTGTAAAACACCCTATTAAAATCAAACAGGATGTGAATATAATGAAAAGCTGATGATTCCAAAACTTTTATCCTGCCCCATAATTCCTTAGTTTGCAAGTAAAGAGGAGAATCTTGCTAAAACCGAGAAAGGAAAAGAGGAAACAAGGAACTTAAAAGAAGCACTTACATTTTGATATGGCTGTTGATGTTTTCTCATCAAACCCAATAATGAGAGTGAGCATTGGCACAAAAATCCCACCTCCACCAACTCCTCCTACACTCCCAAATGCTGCTCCAAGGAATCCAATTATTCCACCGACTATAATTTTCCACCCAAATTTCATGTCCTGATCAGAACCCAATTAGGTTATTCAATAGTCGGAAATTTCAAGGATCTTGTAATTTACGAAGATAACCAACATGTTTTAGTACGTACTGAATGAGATTGGGGATCCCACTAACATAATTGAAGGGTGTGTTTCTATTTGTCTTTTTAATGTGAAATTGAAGAACAGCAGTGAAAAAAAACTAATAATTATAATTGCACTCAAAACAGCTTAAGAAAATAACGAAATTCCAAACACTGAATCCCATGATTATTTGAAAAATAAAAAGGAGAGAAGAAAAAGAAAGAAAGCCAAACAAACGAACAAAATATAACATGAGCGAGAGAGAGAGAATTAAATGAAATATTTGTAACTCACTGGCCAAACATGTTTATATCCGGATCGACCCCCAGAATACTGTGAAGAGTTCTTTGAGTCTCTTGCTACATAAATTACATTCTGCTCAACCTTTTCAGTTCGAGAAGTTTCTTGTGCTGAAACAAGAACTGAAAAAACCAAAACAAAACCGACTAAAGCGATTCCGATCAACCTCATCATGTTACCCCACTTTTGTCCAAACCAAGCCATATGATGAGAGCACAAAACCCAAATCTGAATTCCAATGAAACTGAAACTATGACTATAAAAAAACTCAGATTTTGAAGAAAACGCTGTGTGGTAAATATGTATAAGTTGCAAAAGAACTTGTAGAGTGTGCAAGAAGTTACACCTCTCTTTGTCTCTTTTCTTGGTTTTTATCACACCAAAGCCCAGAGGTCAAGATCACCACTCCTTTTTTTTTTCCCCTCATTATAAACAACGTTGGAAAATAGGTAACAGTGCATGAGAAATATAATGACCGTTAGATGACCGAGTCGTGCTGAGTTATCTCGGAGTATAGTTCCTTTGAGGAAACTCGGAGTATAGTTGTAACATGCATATGTTTGAGAAACTGATTCGCTGTCGATTGGGACAGCTAGCCTAGTGTTGGTGGCATGTGAAAAAGTCTCAGCTCTTTTCACACAACAGATGTTCGGTTTTTGGCGGTCCTTTTTTGGAAGAAAAATATAAAGTGGGCAAAAATAGAAAAAGAAATGAAAGTTAACTAAACTAATACCCCCTTCTGTGGGCTCTCTTCTATTCTTTCACCAATCTCTCACTCACTTTACTGCTTCCTTTATGGTTCTTTTTTGGTGGTTTTGCAATTTCTGTGTTTGCACTTGGTCTTTTTCTTTTTCTTTTCCTTTTTTTTTCTATTTTGTTTATATTCAAAGATCCCATACTATAGCAACTGCTTTTCTTAAGCAATTGTGGTTTTAATTGTTAGATTAAGTTTTTTTTTGGAATAGTTTGATTTGTGAGTTACATTAAAAGTCTATAATGCGTGACACAAAGTTATTTCTAATCATAGGTTAAACAGTTAAAAAGTTAATCCAACGATTAAACTTACAAATCGTACCGATAAGAAAAAAGACGGTTCCTAGTATAAGAATTCTGTCATATATAATCTTTATTGGTTTCATGAAGTTGAATTATTTAAATCTACAAATATACCCTTTTGGACAACATCCACAATAATAAACAGGTGATTGTCTAATTAAAAAAGAGAAAAAGAAAAGAAGATATATGTAGTTTTTTTATATTATTGGATGAGAAACTGGATATATTCCTTTACTAATTATCTGTTTTTTAGAACTTGATTTAAATTTGATTGTATGTACAAAAAAACTTCATTTTTATACTCTTATAAACAGTAATCACGTTCGTGACATTTTCATGATATTCTCCTTGAAAGTGACGTTTATACGCATAATTTTAACAAACAAATTCTTAGCTTTATAAACGATTCTTTCTAATTAATTTTATTCATTTTCGTTAATGGAGAATTTGGGTTATTAATTTGTCTAACGGAGACTGCGTGAAGAATACGAAAGTTGCAGCTACATGCTAGAACATTTTGCATATCTCCCAAAATAAAGCACACTTTTAAAGCACAATATTTATACATGCATTAAAACCTTTTTTTTTTTAATCCTTTTCTTTCAAATGACGATATGAATATATTTAACTTTACGTGGATATAAGACCTTTTTTCCCTCTGAGAGGGACAGGGTAAAAGAGTGATTTAAACAACTGCATTGGCATGCATTGAACCTTTAAACAAGTGCTTTTGAATATGCATTATCCTTTTTTTTACTTTACAATAACATAAATGCAATTAAAATTTTATATATTAGTAATATTTGGTTCATAGTCAGCCCACTATAACTCTCATCGTTATACATTTTTAACTTTTTCATTTTTTTTTTCTTTTCATTTTTTTTTTTGAGAGGAAAATGTTTCATTGAATAAACTGGAAAAATCCACTAAAAAACTGAAAAAATCTAAACAGATCATGGTACATCATTGACTCTAAAAGTAATACAAGATTATATAAAAGAGATTTCTAGTCAACAATTTCAATATTTTTTAATAAAACAGTTTTCATGTTTAGACATTATAATATTTGATTATTAAGCATACGCTGCTTAATTTATAATTATTAACATGACTTCCACAATATACGTAGGCCGTGTGTGTGTTGTACGCTTTAGGTAAAGGTCTTTGAGAAAAATAGTCTAAACTACTTTCTTAGTTATAAACAGTGTAAAACTCTCACATGCTACAGTAACAATTAAAAAAATTAATACAGTATAAAAGCTCTCACATGCTATAATAAAAACAGTTCTAACCACCCTGCCAAACACCCTATAAAGAACAGACTTGAGGCCAAGGAAGTGATTTTATATATACTCAAACTAATAAACTTTGCTCTCTATTAAAATTGGTAGGGGTTATATTTCATGCGGCAAAAGACGTGGAGCTTAGTCAGGAAATAATGTTCATCATTTTAAAAAAAGGGAAAATGTTCATCAAGGGATGTATATAATAATATATGTACCAAAACATTTATTGATGTGGCAATGTCATGTGAAGCACGTTGCACAAGAATTGCAGTATATGCTCATCAACTGAACCCAATCTAGTGGAAATCGAACCCATAACTTGATATAGACGAGATTTAATTCAATGATTTTTTTTTTACAGCCATAAAACTGTATTGAATATCATGAATATGTATATATGTATATATTTATTTATTTTCAATGTTTAAAATTTTAAAGATATGTTTTAACAACATTAATGATATGGCGTAGAAAAAATTCAACCTTATTAATTATTATAAATTTTTTATTAACTATTCACTTAATTATAATAATCATATCTATATCAAATGATTGATAATACAGTACTTATCGAACATATATTAAAATAATATATATTTATATATATATGAAGTTGTGGATCATCACCGCCTATGTGAGCTGATTTTCTTTGACTATTGAAGAAAACCTTCCCGATAATATTGATTATACAACTATTCACTTAATTATAATGATCATATCTATATCAAATGATTGATAATACAGTACTTACCGAACACATATTAAAATAATATATATATATATATATATTTATATATATATATGAAGTTGTGGATCATCACCGCCTATGTGAGCTGATTTTCTTTGACTATTGAAGGAAATCTTCCCGATAATATTGATTATACAACTATTCACTTAATTATAATGATCATATCTATATCAAATAATTGATAATACAGTACTTATCGAACACATATTAAAATAATATATATATTTATATATATATGAAGTTGTGGATCATCACCGCCTATGTGAGCTCATTTTCTTTGACTATTGAAGAAAACCTTCCTCATAATATTGATTATACAGAGTAATAGCACGTTTTGAGCTGCGCACCTTAAATGGTGGATTTTTGTCGGTCACTTGTTTTAATTAAAAATTCCATTCCCTACAAAAGGGCAAAAAAGTTTAAAAAAAAAAACTATAGCCCATGCAATTGATTTATAAACGATGCATCACCGAAATCTTGGAGCTTAAATATAACAATTGTTTAACCGGTAGCATGCATCCACACATCATCCAATTTCTTCAAAAAAAAAAAAAAGTGGCATGTATTAACGAAAATAAGGTTGATGGAACTTTTTGAAATGCAATTGTACCGGCATATTTCTATGCTCTAGATTTATTTTTGGGTCCAATTTGTATGAGATAGAGTTGGAGTTAATTTTTTAATTGCATTACTTTCGGTTAATGTCACTTAGTTGTTTGGCTATTTCAGTTCAAACTCAAACTTTGAAGTATTGTAATGTAAAATTTTACGTGCTACAATGTTCTGAACAAATAGTGGTGGAACGAATTACCTTTTGAGAGTGTTACCTCAGATTTCAACCACCGCGCCTTGGACAAGATATTCTTGAGATAACCAAGTCTCATTTATCCCTTATAAAAAAGTTTTATAAAAGTATTTTACTACAACTTTCAATAGGTTGATCAAATACACATGAAGATATCCTTTTTTCTTCGATACCAAAATTTCCAACGGAGCAGTGAAGACTCAAAAAAAAGGACGAAAAAAATATAAAATAGATAAAACGAAGGCAAAAAAAAACACAAAATTTACGAATATTTATTTCGGCTCTGAAAAAAATTCCTGACATGCAGCAAACCTTATTATTATTAATATTATTTGTTGAAAAAAATCAAAAAATTGATCGTTAACTAGAGAATACTTACAACTGGTTGTTAGTTAATTTTAAGAATCCATTCCTTCGACATGGAATCATTCCAAGAGTTGAAAGAAAGAAAGCAAATTATACGAATTAATTTGGATACTTGTCTACGTCAAGAAATTAAGGAAGGGTACTTTTCTTAGGAAGGCTAACTGTTGCCACCTCATTAGGTAAATACTCTTACACACATTGCCAAAATTTAAATTTTGTTTTTGTTCGTTAGGTTTGACCACATTCGCAAATTACCCAGAGAACGTGTTTTCATTTGTAAATACAAGAAAAAGAAGTCCACATGAAATGTTTCCTCAGAGAAAGGAAAGAATTAAAAATTAACCCAGAGAAAGTGCTATCAAATCCTTACATTAGTGCTTGGACAATGCAAAAGAGCTGTACAGCCCTAAGTTGACTCTTCATTCTTCAACATGGATATAAAATATTTAAGAAAATCCCTAAGAGGTCTTTCTTAGCTGGAAAACCGATTTATTTCTAAATTAGTTTAAAAAAAGGAAATTAAAAAGATAGGGTGTGAATTGGGTTGAAATACTTTGTCAAATTTTGATGCCCCGAATAGTGTTGGTTTGGTTTTTGTTTGTTAAGTTCATTAAATAATTAAAAAACTCATTATTCCCCGTTCAATTCGTACTCCTTTTAAGTTGATATGTGTCTTTAGGCTCGAGTTTAAAAAAAAAAAAAAAAAGAGACAAATTTGATCACCTTTTTAAATAAAACGCTAAACTTTCAAAAAAAAAAAAAAGGAAAATGGGCGGACTGTCTTAAAATTAAGAAAATGACAGTTTTTTAGGGCCATACATCATTGATAAATGCAAATGTATCATTGATATACATAACTGATTAATATCAATACATCACTTGTTAATCATAGCTAATCACTAGTAACTTAGTTTACCATTAATATATTAATGATTTATTATCGAAAATCCAATAAAAAATTAAATAAATAAACTATCAAGTTAATTAATGATAAACTATAAATCAATACATTGTTGATGAACCATAGTTTATCGACGATACACCAATTAACATCAGTACATCATTGATTGATATACTAGAGTATATCATTAATATACAAAAACAATCACTTTCCTAATTTTCAAAAACTTCTACAAATTACTTTAAAAAAAGCTTCAAAAGGGTTAATTATCTCTATATGCTAAAAAAAATAAAAATATATATATTTTAACTATTTTAAGCTGACATATCAAATCGAGTTAAAATTCCATAGGAATTAATAAAACTACACTTAGAAAATAGAGAAAATCACATGTTATGTCACGTTATTACATTTTTAAAAACATGTATTTATTCACATCACACTAAAAAAAGTTATATTATTATTTATATCATATGTTTAAATTATATCATATTTAAAAAATATAAATTTCAAAAGATAATATTTTTGAAATTTCCTGAGAAAATTCGGTTCCAAAAGTTCAATTATGTAAGATGAGTCTAATCCGTAGAAGATGTCAATACTTCCACCGAAAAATAACACCAAAGATATTAATACGAAAGTCGAGTCGCCTACATTTTGCGGTATGCCTACCAGATTCTGTTCACATCATATGAAGCGGTTTAAGGATTTTTTTTTTTTTAATGAACAGGAATGAGGAAACTGTGTACTGAAAAAGAGAGGGAAATGATGACGAGTTTGTTAATCGACATGCTGTTGTTGTAATATATGTTGATTTGAAACACGTTTTCGTCACGTTTCTTTTCTTTTTCTTTTTTTTGTTTTAAAATTCTTAGGCTAAAATTGCTCCACTAGTCGCATAATATTTTAGCCATTGGATTAAAATTTTAACGGTTTAATTTGCGACCAATTATGTTTAAAATTTACAATATACAAGTAATAACTGCATCTAATTGCAAATCAGATTATTAAAGAGTTAATCTAACAGTTAAAATACTTATGCTCCACCAGTGAAACAAATTTGCATTCTCCAGAGGTTTATTTTTTTTAAAATCTGTATTTTGAACTGCAAGGCCCATAGAGCACTGTTATCAACCGAAAAGCATGGCCGAAAAGCATGGCTGAAAGCAAGGAGTCGTCACCGAGAAGGAAAACAACAGTATGTTTCACAGACTATGCCCAAAAGAAAGCGTAATCTGGAATACTGAAAAACACATATAGAAAGGAATCTCTTTTTTTTTTAGTGGGACCATAAAAGAAATGAATTTTTAGCAAAGAAACAAACAAGTCTTTCTCATGAAATCTGGTTCACACCGTTGGCCAACAGTAACATCCAGCTCTTTACCATTTGGGCAAGGGCAGAATACAAACCTTAAGCCGAAAGAAATTTTCAACATAAAGTTCTCCAACTACAAATTAGGACCAACCTTACAAACTGGTTTACGTAGGACTCAGAGACCAAAAAGGCAAATTGGAACCTACTAAATCAATGATTATATCTTTCCCATGTCCTCACATTAAAAGTTTTTAAGTAAACAGGCCAAAGTGGTTAATCATAATTTTCACATTGCATTGACAAGGCAAGCTATATTTTCAAGCGTTCCAGAATATAGAGAACTCACAACATGAACACCAAATTAAAAGGTTCTATTCAACCTCTGGTCAGGTTGGCTCTTTCTCATTGTGTGACTAGCCTCTGTTTTTATGTGTGTCGGTTATGGCCTCGTTATTAAAATGGTCTCTCCTTCGCAGCAGCGGGATTTGACACATTGACAAAGGAGACAGAGAATTGATAACAGAGTAGATCTACTTCGGATCCCCTCGGAGAATTTCCACTCAAAAGGAGCTCAGAGCTCGGTTTGCACTCTCAGATTAAACAATGGGCTGATTATTCCAGGCAAGATCACCAGCTTTGAACCCAAACCAAGCCTGCACACTAAAAAGGAAACGACGGAAAAAGTAAATGGCTGAGGAACAAAGCAGAGTCACGCAAATTATTAGAAACGACAGTAACAAGGCCAACACGGCAACAACCAAACTAAAAGCAATAAACGACTACACCATACATGTTTCTTTAATCGCTATACAAGTGAAGCAGACATCATATTTCGAGAATCACTTACATAGGTTAGATACAGAACCATCAGCCATTATAGAAGAAGGGGAATTGCATACTTGAAACGCCATCCAAAATGCAGAGAAACAAATTTTTCTCATGAAGTGGTAAAATGGCCTACATCGAACCCCTGGCGAATGCTCTCCATGAAAAGAAACTTCACTAATGGCCAACCCTAATGCCCCATATGTTTGGTTTCCCTCAAAGTGCCTTCACCATTATCACCATCTCTTTCAATAATGCTGGTAAACAAGGATTCCAATTGCGTCACTTTTAACATATGAACTCTACCTCTTGTGTATCACTTACCAAGTTCATGCCTCCGCTAGTGCAAACCTCAACCTAAGCTGTTACAAGGAACCCAATTCCCTCCTTCACATTCTTTAATGAGACCATTAAAATAGATAGTTTTCTGAAGAAAGGCAGAAAAGGGAATTTGCAGAGGAATTTCATAAGTGTGTGCTGAGGAAGGTAAAGTTGAGTAAATGGAAAAAAGCTCAGCATAAACTTGAGCTGGCTGAGGCCTTCTATTATATACAATTGCCAAAGGAACCTTTACAAGAGCCAACCAGACCTTTACATGTGGCAAGAAAGAAAACAAATTCTACCTAAGACTATTCAACAATCAGAACAAATTGATTACAAGATATACACAGCTAAACAAAGCATTAATTGCTTTAACAAAAATTGTTCAACAGGTTCAGCAAACGAATCCAGGAAGGTGATTGCCTCACTATTATCCATCCCCCAGAATGACCATGTAAGCCAAAAAAATAAAAAATAAGAAATAAAAAATAAAAAAAGAGTGGACTGCATCATGATGTTCATGACAACCCAATCAGGAGATATGCCATTGAATCCCATCAACATAATTAATCAAAATCACTCCAGCAACATTTAGGCTCAACTAAGAGAATAATTTCAAATCTGAGATAGCCAGCAAAACACGTTCTCCATTTTAAATCAGAAGAAAAAAGATGGATAACTACAGATCTAAGCTAAATTACCTAATGGTTATAATGGTCCATAACAACATGATCCTAACATCCAAAAAAATTTCTCAAAACTCCATTCTTTAACTGAAACACAATTTTATTGATACTTCATCTTTACACGGCGTTGGAAGTTAAAACGTAGCGTCTCATCCATTGCCAAAAACCTTGCAACGCTCAGGGTATACAGAAAGAACACACCACACATTTTTATTTTTTATTTTTTTTTAAATATAACACTAGGGTTTCAAACATGACCTCCAACAAGGATAGGCCTTTCTTCATCTTCTTCACACTTATCCTCTTCATCGCCGCCGCCATTCTTCTTCTTCTTCTTCTCCTTCTCATCTTCGATCTCCAATCCCCGCAATGCTTCCACGCAATCCTTTCCTCCCTTCTCTTCCTCGCTCCCAACCACCACTTTATCCTCCATCTCATCACCGCCTCCCACCACCACATCATCCCCTCTGATCTCCGCCGCTCCGGCGCCCTTCTCGGTGGCGCAAGCTCCCGGAGCCTCAACCTCCAGCGACACCCCTCCCACCACGTCGGACTGGTCGTTCGCGTCGGGCCATGGATCCTTGACGCAGTCGCCGTCGGCATCCTCGCCTTCGTCGGAGGATAAGATCGAGGCGGCGCGTGACTTCACTGCAGTGGCGGCTTTGAGGAAGGCCTCCTTGATCGAGTCCGGAGGGAGGGCGCAGTCCTCGAGGCCCGCGTCCTCGAGGCGCGGTGGGAGGATCTGGTGTAGGAGTCCACCTCGTTGCTCCTCTGTGGCCTCCATTGATCAACCAATCAACGCAAAGCGAAGAGCTTCGAATGAAAAATCTCAACTTGAACCCTAGAAAAGGAAATGAAGAAGCTCTAGAGCAGAGCTTCCGAGTGTCTCAAGATGAGGAATTTGCTAGAACGACTGCCTACACTTACGTAGTAAAACGAGCAAAATAAAGAAAGTGTCACAGGAAAAGAGAAAGGAAAAGGAAAAGAACAAACAAAAATATTCAAATTTTCCCTTTTCCAGAGCTTTCCAGGCTCCCATCTTAAAGCATGATTCCAGGGCACGTGTGTACCATGTACGTTCATTTTTTTTCTTTACGTTTTTAGGGTGGGAATGACACCTCGTTTTCGATGTTTGTAAAATCCGTTTTAAAATTTTACCCTGTTTAGCCGAGCGATTGAAATGATAGTTTTTGACCAAAAATACAGTTATAAATAATATAAAATTTTTATATATTATAAAAAAAATAATTTTAATTATTAATTTTTATTATCTTTTTAAACATTCTATTAGTTTTAATTGTTATAATATAAAATTTTTAAATATTACAACAATAAGAATAAGTTATAATATAAATTTTTATACACTAGTTTTTTTTTTTAAATTTCAGTTTTAAACAAAGAAATTTTAAAAATATCTACACTACATTCAAATTTAACGGTTCAAAAATGCCTGAATTATTTATCCATAAGACAGACCACCTATTGTTACCATGGTTAGAGTAGTGGCCAAAAATGAAAGAGAAAAGGAGACTTTACCACGGTAAATGGCAGGTTCCAATGGGTATATGACTATTGAGTCATCAACGAGCACTACCTCAGTACAATAAAACATGTCCGGAAACCAGATATCCAGATATAACACTCTAAAAGGAGAAAGTAGAAACATAAAGAAATATAAAAAGGAAAAAAAAAAGCGCAATACAATGATAGACAAATTGCCCTTTTCTGAACCACTTGTGATACAATCATACAAATAGAACTTTCATAAGCTCCCCTAGATGAATAGAACTCTTTGTAAGAAGAAACTGAATTATAACAATAATAATAACCACCAAATGTTGACGACATTTTTGTATTAAACCGACCAACAAAAGCACATTTTAATAACTCCTTAACATTCACAGCCAGTAGATCTTTGCTGCAGCCCCCCACCAGCGACGTCAATTGTGTCAGGCAGGTATCTTTCAGATTCCAACGTATCCAAAGCGGAAAATAAAACAATAAATTAGTACCTCTTACATGAAAGTTTTGAAAAGAATACGGTAAACAAGTTAACGGAAAAAATAACATTCCACAGGTCTTTAAGCT
The DNA here is from genome assembly GCA_946598075.1 of Artocarpus hirsutus. Taxonomy (NCBI): domain Eukaryota; kingdom Viridiplantae; phylum Streptophyta; class Magnoliopsida; order Rosales; family Moraceae; genus Artocarpus; species Artocarpus hirsutus. The sequence continues at coordinate 310,100 of CAMOHE010051775.1, read as the reverse complement.
ATCTTTGAAAGAGGTAGCGTAGACTAGGTAACTTACGTGAAATTTTGGTAAAATTTCACCAAGAGTGAACAGACTGCTATAGAATGCTATTCTTAGATTAGACTGCAAGTTTCACTCGAACACAAAATAATTATACCACGCAAATTGTTATGTAAGACAAAGAATATCATGACTAATTAGAAATTTATAATCTATAGGACTATTTTCTCCGAATTATTTTTCCACTGTCTGGCCATTAATAGATTTAAGCTGCCTATAACCTTCTTTATATTTGGAATATTAAAATGTAATTAAGTCAACTCACATTAATTATTCATTAAAGAATACTTACATTTCTTCTTCAGGTTCATTCTTGAGTGCATTTTTGGCTATACATTCAAAAGCGGCGTCAACATTAAAACCTTCTTTTGCAGATGTTTCAAAGTATGGTATGTTTCCCTTAGAAGCACACCATGCCTTTGCTTTCTTCTCAGAAACCTACAAAAAAGGAAAAAGAATCATAAACACACTTTAGGAAGAACATCTGGACATACATTCCAAAAGAGCAAACATTTTATTTATTTATTTAATTTCATATGGAGAAACACTCGGAAGAATTACGGCATGGAAGAAATGCATAAGAAGAGATAACTTACCACCCGGCTGTTGCCACCATCAACATCTACCTTGTTCCCCAACACGACAAATGGAAAGTTCTCAGGGTCAGATGGACTAGCCTGAACATCGATTGCACAGAACGTCACTTTCAGTAAGCAGTCCAACATTTGCAAATTTAATCTAATGGGCAGTACCTGAATCAGAAACTCTTCCCGCCAGTTGTTGAGATTCTCAAATGATTTCATTACATTCACATCATATACAAGAACGCAGCAATCTGCACCGCGATAGAAAGCCACACCAAGACTTTGAAACCTTTCTTGTCCAGCAGTATCCCAAATCTACAAAGATCAGAAAGTATTCAACATGAGTAAATTTATGTGATATATATTCCACAATCTCCGCCAAATGAAAACTTTTTGTTCAAAAAAGCTTCTTCACACTAAAAAACTTAAAATATTTCCTTTTTCTTTGCTAAAAGCATCCAAACAGGAACAAATATTATTAGATTCGTCCAGCTTTGGACCACCAAAAGTTCATCACAATTACAGAAGGTTGGATGACAAAGGACCAAATTACAGTAACTTTTTCAATCTGAGAACCAGAACCACAACACTCAGCCACCGATACCAACATTATGCGGTATCATTTCCATTAACGTCGTCTCAAAATTTTCGACAGTCCCTCAAGTTGTTGAGAATATTCTAATTACCTTTAATTAAACTACAGCTGTATAATCAAATTGACACAACCATAGACAACAAAAACTCTGTTAAACCAACAAATGGAATATGCTTTAATTCTGTGTATTACAAATAACCAAACAGCCCTACGACCATATCATGATTGTTTTGCTCCAATATTTATATATATTTTTTGTTGAAAAAATAATCTAAAATATTATTTCTAAAAATAGAGACAGATGATGATGATCGCAGCGTCCGCACCTGCAATGTGAAGAGCCTATCTTCAAATTGAACCTCCTTTGTTAGAAAATCAGCTCCAATTGTCGCTTTGTACTGATTGCTAAACTTACGATTTACGTACCTAAACCAAAATTAACAATGATTCATCGTCAAACCATCTGAAAAAAAAAAAAAAAAAAGAATTTCCACAGAAAAATTGAACGATCTAGTTTGCAAGAGGGTACTGATTCATCAGCGATGTCTTCCCCACCCTGCCAAATAAAACAACAGCAGGTAAAAAAAAAAAATCAATTTCCATTCATTTTCCTGGAAATCAAACAGATATGATGAGAAACTTTTCAAAATTACCAAAAAAAAAAGAAACGCTTTTCAAAAATGCTTACCCACTGTCGCCGAGGATAATGACCTTAAGGAGCATGCGCCTACGGGAAGCCATGGATGAAATTGAGGTTTACGGGAAGGGAAAAAAAAAGGGAAACAAAAAATGGAAGACCTAAGGACTTCCAATTTGGGATTAAGGAAGTTGTTTAGGAATTTGGAGAGAGAGAGGAAGTTTCTTTTTAGGGAGCTTTTTTTATTTGTCGGGGACAGAGAAGAGAGGCCCAACTGATGAGTTATGGTGCCAACTCAGCCCCCAAATTAAAGGACCACAGCCTGGAGGCTTTTTTTTTTTTTTTTTAACTATTTTCTCCATTTTTTTTTTATAGTGGGTGTTTAGAAGATGGTGAGAATCGTAATTTTTATTGATTTTTTAATTATAAATAATATAAAATTTTTATATGTTACAGAAATAATAAAAAAATGTTATAATATGAAGCTCTTTTATGCTATAATAAAAGTGGTTCTAACTAACAGTTTCCACCACTTTTTCAAATACTAATGCCCATGATTATTTAAGTCAGATATTAGTTTGAATTTTTTTTTTTAGAATTATTTGACTATTTGGCCAAATAGTTAAAATCAATAGTTTTAATTTAAAAATTGTAGCATATAAGAGTTTTATATATAGCAACTTTTTTTATAACATATGAAAGCTTTACAAATAGTTATAAAGAATAATTCCAAGTGCTCTTATAAACAGCTAATATTTTAATTATTTTCTATATTATTATTGTAATTATTTTTATTTTTCTTAATATAAGGTGGCAAGGCAGTCAAATTCACAAATATCTTTTGGTTTAGTAATCGATTAGACTTTGCCTCTCGAAGTTTTAAACTTGAGGTAGATGAATCTCAATTAATCTATTTAAGAAAGAGAGAAAAAATTTAATCCATCAATATTATTTAACAATTATTTTAAAGGGTGTTTAAGAATAATAGTTAGAACTAATTAGTTTGAATCTATTGATTAAAAACACTGCATTGTAACTTTTTTTTGTTTGAAACTCTAGCCTATAATAGCTCTACACTGTAGCAACCAACATTTTAGTTTGTATCAAGATTGCCAAGCACATGTTAACTTTGCTATCGGACATTTTTCTTGGAGTCGATATGAAGAAAAACATTAAAAGCATTACAAGTTTTGAGTGGAGATGCGTTTCCAAAAATTAAAAACAAAAACGAAACAGAAGGAAAGATTTCTTAAAAACAAAACTGAAATTAATACTCTTCACTTAGGAATATGATATTTCAAAAGTTTAGACATCTATTGATTGACGATGGCCTGTTTGACAAGTCGGTTCGAATCATGATTAAGACTACTTTTTCGACTATAAACAATGTAAAGCTACATGCTATAATAACAATAAAAAAATCGTTTTAATATAAAGCTCTTATATACTATAGTAAAAACAATTTTAACCGACGGTTTTAACCACTGTTCTAACACTTTCAACTGCCATGTACTTATGCTACAATCAAAAGCATTTAACGTAACATGCACAGATTGAGCCAAAAATTTAAAAAAAAAAAATTAGTAACATGCTACAGGGACAATAACTTATTTTCCGGTTGTATTTTTATTGTTCACTAGGGAACACCATCATTGTTTTGTATTTGCTCGTGTCAATTTAATAAAAAAAATTTAAAAAAAAAAAAAGGCAACAAGAAGACGCGGATAGAGAAAAGGGAATACAGCATATATTGAGAATCTTAATTTAAAAGAACAAATAGCATATTCGTTTTGGATAGTAACAGCAATTAACAATTCGAGCAATTTCGTTCATGAACGACTGAGATTAGGTACAACCTGGATTTAACAACAAAAGATGAACACATTCTTGTCTTTTACACTAGCCACACAAATCTAATACAAATGTTTGAATATACATATATATATAATATATATATATGTATATATATATATATATATCTCATTTGCAAGGAATAACCAAGCTAAATTAATGTTAATTTGTCTCGCAAAACATTTCTACAAATCTCCTACGCTTGTTCCAACTTTAAATTTGTTGTTTCCCAATAGGGGATCAACTTACCAAGCGTTTAAATATCTTCTTTTCTTAAGGTACTGAGAGTTCACTTTAATTCTGAGGGGTCAAGTCCCTCTTGAGTTGTTCTACGGAAAGGGTATGCACATGAGACAAAAAAGTTATATGAGTTACCATGAGTTTCTCAAGGAACCAGAAGGAGATTCACGGGTTATCAGCGAGATTCGGTGTGTTTCTTTATTTTCTCCAGCTCAATCACCACGGTGCCATCTCTGGCGGCTTCTGTCAAATCATATAATATAATAAAAAAAGAAACAATAAGAATTTTAAAGAGGGCCAATGATTTGTAGTGGAAACATCTATAAAAGGCATGATTAATCCTTATAACATAAAACAATAATTTGAGAGAAAAGAGGGAAAATAAATAGTTGCAGTTTCCACTATTATTTTAGCATTCAATTCAAACTCTGTAATTCATCTTGAGTTAATTAAACAGATTGTTTTCATCAGAAATCATCCTTTTGAGATTGTTATCTCTTTCTCTCTCTAGATCGTTCTTCCTAAAATGTTGAAAAAATTAAAAAGCAAAAGCGCCCCAACTTTGGTTGCAAAATGAAAATAAATAAATTCCACGGTTACTACCCGAACGAACTTAGAATTTAGGTTAACGAAAAACAATGGCGGCTTAATCTTGAGGTCTCGTAATGGAGGAGCTCCCCCAGAATTATGATAATTATCAAATCCTTGCTCTCTCATCTTCTTCCTCTTCCACTTTCTGTAGAAAATGATGAAAACGCCCCCCACGACCAACATCCCCATCCCTCCTATCCCAATCCCCACTATAATCCCCACCAGCGTCCCCGTCGGCAGGTTTCCATCCCCCGAAGGCGGCGGCGGCGGCGATGAAAACGACTTCGTTATCGGCTACGGAGGCGGCGGCGATGATAAGCTCATCGGCGTCGTGCTGGACGGAGCGGGTGACGTCGTTTCGGGAGTCGGAGTCGGAAGCGGTGGAGGTGGCGGAGCTGTGGCGTTGTCGGCGGAGAGGTGTCCGACATTGTCGGAGAAATTGCTGAACAAAAACACCCGGGTAAAGTCTTGCTAGTCTTGAATTGTTTTTTTTTTTTCCCTCCTTCTCCAGAACTTTTTTTTATTCGAATATAATTTTTTATTGTTAAATTCATTCCAAGATAGGATTTTTTTTTTTTTTCCCTATTTCAACTGGTAGTGTATCTGTTAAATCAAAAATAAATAAATAATGTCATTCGACTTTTGGCAATCTATTTGATAAAGTGATCTAAAACCCTAACTTTAATGACATCCAAAGTAAAAAAGAAAAAACATTGTTTAACATGATTAATTATGATTTATGGCAAAATTAACAATAATTATTACTAGAAGTACGTAATAATAAACTTGCATTTGTTTGGTAAGAAGGAAGGAGAATAAAATGACAATTATATATATATATATATATATATATATATATGAGTGAGGTAGAGAGTTACAAGAGGACTTTTTCTTGTTTTGTTTGGTATAAGTTCCGTTCTCTGATTTTCTTATATAAAGGATTGGAATTGAGATTCTTTGAAGGTCTGAAACTAATTCATTCTTCTTTTCTCCCCTATCAAAATGTTTAGGTCCCAAAATCTTTTCACCAATCCTCACACTCTCCTCCTTTCCTTCACTTTTCCCTTCCATACCAAACAGTCTCTTAGAATAGCAATAATTCTACATCTACTTCTAATATTAAGGCCTTGATCAGTCATATACTTCCAATTAAGTTAAAACAACAACAATAACAAGAACAATAGAATAAGATGGACATCAATTATGACATAAATATAAGATGGACATCGACATCCTGTGATGAAGCTGATGAGACAAGGCATTTACCAAACAGTTTAATCTTTAAATACATTTAAAAGTAATTCATAACAAATATTTAAGCAAATCAAAATTATATATATGAGAAAACAGTTACTAGGAAAGTTTTCAATGAATGACATACAACTTTTCGGACCGTATAATGTCAAACAAGATAATACCATATGCCAACCAATTGTATTGGCTCGCTTTCTGCCCTCCATCTATGAACCAAAATCAATCCAATTAAACATCAAGTTTTAATTGAAATTAGATTTTTATGTCATACTCAACGTCTCCATCAGTTCCCAATTAAAATCCAACTGGATGTCAAATCTAGTTCATATTTGACGCAACGGAATTAGTAAATTAGAATTTTATCAACCTAACTCAGACGGAGAATTCAAAAACCTACCTAAAAAAAGTCCCTCAAAAGAAAAAACCTCAACTCGGAAACAAAATACTCAAAGTGTATATTCAATGTCCAATATTCTAAGTTCCCCTATTACAATAGCTAATGAGATTATTTATAGCTAACCTTTTAACAAAACGACAATAAACACTACCTAAAACAAGCGATATACAAGACAAATAAAGACAAACTAATAACAAGGCAAAGCTAAAATATAAAAATAATCAATATAGCTAAATTCTTCTACATCAACATCTAACCAAATACAATTGATTTTCTTAGCAAAACAAAAAAAAAAAAAAACGCTTGATTATTTTTTTTTTTGACAAATATAATTGAAATTAAACATCTAGCTTTTGGCACACGGGCTAGGGTGGATCAAGCACGGGAAATGGCAACAAAGTATGAGTAATATTTTCTAATTTCTTGTTGTGCATATGTGTGTGTGTTACGTATTATTGTTAAGGACATCAATATTTTCCGTTGAAAATACAAGTAACAACAATATACACAGAATCTGCGTTACCTTTAGGTCGCTCTTGTTCATGAAAGTATTGTCCCTCCAAACCAACAGTATTGATTTTCCTCGTCCTCATCCTCCTCCTCCTCCTCCTAGAAAATGCCGAAAATGGCGGCAGCCACGAGTATTATGGCGATGACAACCCCCGCAATTAGGCCAACCGACGTGGACGACTCAAAACTTTGGACTATTCTCCGTTGACAAATCGTAATAAGGTTCAATAGTATAACTCGGAGTACTGTCGTACTCAGGTGAAAATGCATCTTGTAACATGGGAAATCTCGATGATCGCGATTGCACCGTGGCGTCGGTGGCGATGGCGAGTCCATTTGGAAAGAAGATCACTGCCGGGCGATAATCAACAAGCCATATTCCGATTTTTCAAATACCGTTTTAATTTGCCTATTAAGTTCTAGGTCATAAGATTAATTACTAGTTCTTATAAGTTATTAACGGCGGGAGAAAAACAATATTATTAGAGGAAGATGTATAAATTAAGTGCATTACTACTTCAAGTTGTGTATTTTTAACTTGGAAGTTGCTATTAGTAGCAATTGACTTCCCAAGGCAGATGCATTGACCTCTAGTTAATTTCCTTCTTTTAGTCCTTCTGGCAACACCCACCAACTTGCTAATTAAATTAAGATTTCCATCTATAATTTAGTAGTGAGTATTGAAGAATTTGTCGCAACATGATAAGTTAACGAACGATCTAATGCTTAATACATATGAATACTTATTCAAAAGGCATGTTAGATCATCTCAATATATATTGCTTTGTCAAATATAATGTAATGCCAAATTTTAGCGTTAATTGATTGAGAAAATCATTCTCCAATACAACATTATTTTTTTACTAAATCTAGTATATTTTGACACCAAATATATTATATATAATTTTTTATATTTAATTGCTCTGGTTAAGGTATTAATTTTTCCATCTAATCATTACATTTTATCTTTTTCAAATTATTTTAAAATTGAAATTTCCTTTTTACAAGTTCTAAACATGATAATTATGAAAAAAAAAAGTAAAGATAACATTTGTATTAATATGATGTATAGGAGCATAAAATATAATATGCTATTTCACTTTTTATTGCTAAGGTATAATATTGAATTGATATTTGTATTGTCTAAGGTCTTAAGGCCGCCTTTTGTATTAAAGTAACGGGAAACATATAGTTAAATATTACGAATGTGTATTTTATATTTTGATCATGCTCAAAAGTGTACTTCAAAATTTTAAATTTATATCTCAAGCCGAACTTTTATTTTATGTTGGAAAGACAAAGATATGTTTTATGTTTTCGTTATGCTCAAAACTGTACTAAATTTTAAATTTATACCAACTTTATGCATTTTTTTAATCAAAAACTATTTTGAACTCTGTATTGACAACTTATCATGTGCAACTTATAGATAAACTTGTAACCAAATTCTAATTGAGAAATTTTTTCCTTTACATAAACCTGAATTTTATATTTTTGCTACAAGATTCAACACTCGGATTACAATCAAGCATATACGATTCAGCAATCCAATTTCAACCTCCTGGGTTTATAACTTTGTTATTAACAAAACAGTATGATCTAGTTTAAAAATACATTGCATATCATATTAGGACCTACTGTTTTATAAATGGCGTGGTTATAATTCCATAGAAATAAAAAAGATTTTTCTATACAATTTTGACCAAATATTTTACCGTCATTTGAAGCCTTAAAAAATTATCTTTTACTTGGTCGAACATTGCCTCCATCATAAATAAGCTATCTTAGTTTCTGCACCAAACCTGCCATGGAAGATTGAGTGTCCACCAATTGTCTTTTTTGTATCTCTATGGTATCATTGATCATAATCTCGTACTTTATCTTAAAGGATGTTTGGAATTTCAGTTCTAACCCATCAGCTACAACTACAAACAGTGTAAAGTTTTCAACAACTACAATAAAAAAAGGTAAAAAATTACTAAAATATAAAACTTTCACATGTTACAATTTTTAAACTCAAAACATTAATTACAACTTACAACTGAAGTTTCAAATGGAAGCCTCCAGACTCTTGGTTTGTTCTTCAAGCCTTTTATAACGTTAATAAAAAGGGTAACAAAGATCATTTCACCTGTGCAAACGCTTACTCGTCTATCTAGGCCGAGTACCATTTCATTGAGCTCCAAAAAAAACAAGAAATAGTTGCTCATTCATCTACTAGTGACACGGCTTCCCTTCTTACTCTTTAAACCTTTTTTTTTTTTTTTTTTGAGCCTCGGTGTTTGATCCTTATGTAAATTTGCCCTCTGTTGCCGTAACATTGCCATTACATACTTATGCTCGAATTCAGTCTTCCATTTTGTTTGTGACAGAAGCTTTGCTTGGGAGGGTGTTTTAGAAGTTATTTTTGACTTCTTGAGTCTAAAAGTTGTTTCTAAAAGTGTTTGAATGAACTGTCGCTTGGGAGGGTGTTTTAGAAGTTATTTTTGACTTCTTGAGCCTAAAAGTTGTTTCTAAAAGTGTTTGAATGAACTGTCGCAAGTGTTTTTGTTCTCCAAATGTGTATCCGATCAAAGCCACATAACATAGTTTATAAAAAAATACTTCCGAAATAAACTTTGAAACTTATATAAAAGTATCAATAATACATTATAAGCTTAAATATAACATTTTTGTAACTTTTAAATAAAAATTAAAATCATTTTAATCAATTAAAATTTTTTTAAAAATATAATTTAAAACATTTACTAAAAAATTATAGCTAGCACAAGCAAAACGCGTGCTAAATGGTCAAAGTACAAAGTGGAGGCTTACGCATCATACACGTCTATTCAGTTGACCAACTTGCCGATACTTCTACTAAACCACACATTTGTGCCCGTGCTATTGATTTTCGGTCGAAGAATGGTGTCCCCATGATCCACTATCTTGTGAGTGCACCTTAGGAAAACGAGACCGACTCCCCATTTTCATGCATCACATTGTGTTTTTTAATTTTATATTTTTCAGCAATTTCTTTTTTGAAAAACTTCTTTTGAAATTCCCGTCACGCTACTGCCCCTTCCATCATATTGGGTGGACCTTATCCTATAGTTACAAGTTTATCTATAAATCTACAAATTATAAAAAGTAAATTTATCAAATTTATCAATGAAAGGTCCAAATTCAACATAAATTTAAAGTTCAAAAGTATAATCTCGTGACATCCAAAATTCATTGCATGTATTCTTTATAAACTCAAAATAGAAGACTCGTTTAGCTACCTTATCTTAAGTCTTTGACCAAAGGATGCTTGAGGTTGTAAGTGGAAATTGCATAATATTAAGGAAACATAAATTTCTGTAAGCCATACGTAATAGTGCATAGGCCCAGAAAATGTCATCATGAACCAGCTACAACGGAAGAACTTCATATTGAAAAATTTATATTTTTTTAAGGGAAAATTTTATATTAAAGCCGTCGCATTGACTTGATGAAAATGGGCTTTTTTAAAAATAATTTTTTTAAAAAATTTTATTTGGTCAATAACTTTTTTTTTTTTTATTTTTGGTCATCCAAAAACTAGTTTTTTGGACATCAAAACAGTTCCAGTTTTTTTTGTTTCCACCCTGATTAGATTCATCTTTTCGATACAGTCATTTTTCTCTTTTCTTTGAAAAAAATTAGAACAGCTTCGGTGCTCAGAAAAAGCTTTTTTTTGTACAAAAAAAAAAGATGTCATTTACTTAATTTTAAATTTTCTTTAACCTTTTTTCAAATTTTGCCTGAATATTTGTATATTTGCTCCTCATCTTTTTTATTTTTTATTTTTATCTTATTGCTAGTTACTGCTAGTTTAATTTTTGAATTATTTTGCAACAGCTTGATCGACAAATATCAAAATAATCAAAATAAGAAGCGGGGCTAGAAAGCCAACCGGGAAAAACATCAACCCAACTCTTGTCTTCGTTCAAAAAAGTTTTTCAGATTAACCCGTTATTTTGTAAGTGTTCATTACTTCTCTTTTTTTTTTTTTTTTCCCCTCTTCTGATGTTTTGGCAAACACATCTATTTTTTGTACAAATAAATAAACAAACAAACCTGCACAACCATTTGCTATTCTTCTTTTTCCTCAAGCAGGTAATAATAAGCCATTATCAAATAGAAAAAAAAAAAAAAAAAAAAGGGACAGCTAGAAGGGATTGAAATCAATTTCACCAAACATGGGTGAGCCCCACTGCAAGCACATACACGTATTCTTTTCTTTTTTTTTTTTTTTTTTTTTTCTTAAAACATAATTTCCGCACCTCATTCTCTCCAACAAAGTAGGACCATCGATTTGACTCGTGAGGCATCATCATCATTTCTGTCATTTTTTGTGTTGGCAATAGCAAGTGACCCCTTCAAAGTCTTGTGTTTAAAACAAACAGTGGGGGCTTATATGACTGGAACCTTTATTGGTGATGTACGGCTTTTTAATTTGTTTAAATTTTATTTTTTTTTGCAAAATTAACAGCTGGAAAAAAAATTTTGTCAAGGTGGTATTATTTTTGTTCCCGTCAAAGAAATTGTCAAAAAAATAACAATAACAATAACAATGTTAGACCTGACAGGTAGAATAAATGGTGTTTTATGTGCACATAACATATTAATGGTACCTTGTTTGAACAACAACCAAAAGTAATTATTGTGTAAATTAAAAGTGTAGAAAAATAAAAATGAATACAGTAATATGATTATTTAGTGTGGCTTAAAATTTTTGTGAGAAAAAACCACAGGTGCTACTCACACCAAAGATAAAAAGGATCCACCATATCGAATTACGGTTATAAAATTTAGAATTATAAAAAAGCCTAAAATCTATACCAACTTGAAACCCACGATACTCCTTCTACAGCTCGCCATTCTTTAGACTCCTCGTCCTACTCCAAGCCATCTTTGTTCGCCTTTTGTCCAACCGACGTACTCCAAACCTTCATTCCACAAACAATCCTCCTCAAACCTTCTAGATTGAACAGGATATACTAAGGCAACACAAGAATGAAAGCAATGTATTGAAGTCTAAAAACACTAAGGTTTCTCTCATAATGAAGCTCTCGCTGAATCACAATATGTGATCCTTTAAATAAGCAAATCCTAGCCCTAAAGAAGTGTCAAGATTCGTTCTCCTAATCCTAGGTCAAATCTTCTTAAAATCAGAATGAAATTTAGATCTGGCTATCAAATCTTCGTTTAGAAACAAAATGGAGAACCAACAACCTGTGGGATTGGGTGGCAAGGAGCCCATTCTCTCTTAAGCAAGGTCTCGAGTTCGAGTCTTGTGTATGGAGAAACAGGTGTTGGGAGAGATTCTCCGTATGGATATGACCCGGCTCGAATCCGGATTAGTCGGGTTTACTCTCGCTAGAGTTGAGGGACCCTTTATGTGGGTTCGTGCCTCTATGTAGGGGTTCGGATACCGGATGGTTCACCAAAAAAAAGAAACAAAATGGAGAAGTTTAACTCTATCAAAATTTGTCTTGACAAACATTCCTACAGTCAGAAAAATAGAAATTAGAAACAAAACAGGAAAGTCAATGCTATCAATTTCCTTTTTGTTCAGATATTATTTTGAATTTTATTAAGAAAATCTCTATTAAATAATTCTAAATAAATTAAAAAATACCCAATATTACTCACAAAACTTTCCACAAAAATATATCGACTAAAAACAAGTAATTTCCCATTCTTGACAGTCAAAACTCATCACCATCAATCAAAATAAATTGAGAAACTGAATAAAAAGGGATTCGAAAATATTCAATAATTAACTCCTAATATCACCACAAAATCATATGAATTTTTGATAATAGACGAGAACACAAAAATAGGATTAAAAGTCCTAACAAAAAACAACAACAACAACAAAAGAGACTCTATAATAAAATATGAAAAAACACCCTATCGAGATTATTCGATGGTTAGATTTGTATCAATTGTCCTCAATTTTTTGTAAACTTTTTTTTTTATTATATTAACTAAATTTAACACACAAAAAAATCCACCATTAATAAGAGTAATATATCTTATAATAAAGGTTGGATATTTTGATGTGTGAACGACAACTACTAATTATCACTGGAATTTTAATTGTGATTCTTCAGCACACATAGAACATAACAAATTAACATGCTAATGAGGCTTAATCACTTACAATCAAGCGATGAATTAAAGACCTTTTTCTGTTGGTTCTTTGAGGATTAAATTAAAGATCAACTTATGATCAAGCGATACATACGAGGAACAACATTATTTTCTTTTTCTTTTTTTTTTTTTAAGAGAGAACATTATTTTTTTTTTTCATAAGCAAGGAACATCACATTATTTTGCATTATAATCTCTTTGTACTATTGTCTTGTGGAAAACTCACTCAACCATAGTACAAGTGATGCATCAAATGGAATAATTAAACTGAATTATTCTAATACTGTTGGAGTTGGCCTAGTAATCCGAAATTAATAGTGTAACTAACACTATTTTGGAATTTTTTTAGGAACAAAATATGGACTGTTATTACTTGACTAAATTAGCGAGAATGATGAGGGACTACAAATAACGAGACAACCCCAATACCCTAATCAATCATACTACAACAGAAAACAGTTTATTAACGGATGGGTTACCTCATTATAATTGTAGGAAACATGATAGCAAAGACCGTCAGAAGCCGGCAACCATATATATCGGGGTAAATTTGAAAAAAAGGTTAAAAAAATTTGAAATTAGGTAAATGATCTCTTTTTTTTTTTTTTTTTGCACTAAAAAAAGCTTTTTCTAAGCACCGAAGCTACCCCAGTTTTTTTCAAGAAAAAGAGAAAAAGCATTGTATCGAAGAGAGGATCCTAACCAGGGTGGAAACAAAAAAAAACTGAAACTATTTTGATGCCCAAAAAGCTAGTCTTTTGATGCCCAAAAACAAAAAAAAAAAAATGTTATTGACCAAATAAAATTTTTTGAAAAAGTAATTTTTAAAAATGCCCCTATATATCGGCATAATTTACCATATATATTCTATGTCACCACTTAATCATACAATAAAGAAAAGAAAATAAAATTATAAGAAATGTGCAAAAGAAAAGAATAAATGCCAAAATTACAGCGACCAGCCCTCTTTATTTTTTGGAAATAAAAAAGAGAGAGACGATTTCCTCTTGCATTTACGTGTAATTTGAACGGCCTCTTTAACAAGAAACCAAGTAAAGATAGACATGATCCATATTTTTTTTATATAAAAAAAAAAAGAGATCATAGTTTTATTCAATCAAAATAATTATTGTGTCAACCTAGTGGTTGAAAATAGCTAGGGCCAAGACCCTAATACTTTGTTGGACAAAGCAAATGATCCGTAAGTTTTATTAAGAATTAGATTGGCCCTCTATTTTCAATAATTAGTTGGTGTGGATCAGTTTTGCGATACATGAACGCGAAAAAAAAGGGGAAAAAAAGAAAAAAAAAAGGGAGAAAGGGGTTATTCTGCAAGAGAGATAAGAGTCGAGAGTCATAATAAATAAACCTTCGATGCTTTTTTAAAATAATACCGTCCGCGTTTGCGTACCTTATCTAATCTTATTATTGATATCAATCTTTTTATAAAAGCTTTTATATATATATATGAGCTTTAGAAGCCATAGAAGAAGGGAAAAAAAAATTATGAAAAACAATTTATAAAATCACAGCCAAATCAAAATTCGAATGGACAATTTTATCACCACTATAAATTGAGATCTGAATATACACATTAAAAGAAGAGTGGGATGCATAAATGTTTACTGTTTAATCCTCCATGATCGAACACAAGTTTTAAACTATTATATTATGATTTTTTTCCCTCTTTTTAAACGCGTGAATATTTTGTAACATATATATTAAAATCAACCATATGCTATGAGAATAAAATTACATATATGCACAGAATTTTTAAAGAATTGTGACTTATATAGTTTTTATATTTATTTATTTATTTTTAGGTTAAAGAAAGTGAGGTGAAACTCTTTGTTGAAAATATATATAATTAAGACAATTTATTTTGTAGGAACAGGAAAATAACTTACTATTAGAATTTTATCATTTAAGATTCTGTTGAAAAATCAATTGAAATATACTTTTAAATTTAAAAATTATAACATATAAAAATTTTATATTGTATTAATTTTTTTAGTTTTTATTTAAAAATTTTATACAATTTATAACTATAATTAATAAATTGAAATTTTAAACATCTTAAAAATGTAATGGTATGACTTTTATCGTATCAATGATTAGAATTATGTCCTTTCGACCATATCCACCTATCAGAAACGTATCTTACCTCTGAGCGTTCTGTGTCCGCAACGTAAAGAGACCCCTTAATTATAAACAAAGAAAAAAAAAAAAAAAAAAAAAAAACAAAACAAAACAAAACAGCTGAGAGAGAGGACCGGCAAAGAAGTAATGGGAAAAATGAGACATATAAAAATGACTTGGCGGTTGAATCCAAGCACAGAGAAGAGAAAAAGAAAGTGACAGAGAAGTCTGAGAAAATTAAATACACACAACACACGCACGAATACGCAAGCAACCATTACCGAACGAAGGACCGGCCAAAACCTAACGGTCGTCGCGTTGAAACTCACACGCTTCAAACAATTCTTCTTCTTCTTCTTCTTCTTCTTCCTCCTCTTTCACCTTCCCAATTCTCCATTTTCTCTCCTTCCAAACACCCACTTTCGTTTCCGATCAAGGCTTGTCATCGGAATGCTGTCGCTTCGAGTCGTTCTTGGTTTCCGAGCCGATTCTGTGCATGATCCCGAGCCGAAAGCGCCGGGATTCAGGGCTTGAATTCCGTAATTTAGGGTTTTGATGTTGGGTTTTATGGGCTTGATTTAGCTCGAGGAAGGGTGGGAATTGGATTCGATTCAAAATGAGCTCCCAAAAGCAGCACGTGTCGATTCGCGACCTCGCCGAGGAAGCCAAGAAGAGGATTGTGGTCCTGGTCATATGCGTCGTGGGTTTATCGTACCTCATGTCGTGTAATTTTCTTCTACTGCTTGTTCCTTTTTTACCTCAATTTTTGGATTTTTTGTTTGGTCTGGATTGGTAAAATGATGGGATTTTCGTCCGGTTAGGTTCAATTTTGGGCGGAATTTTTGGTCTCTTCAATTAGTAAGTTTTGAATCTATGTCGCATTGTTGATTTTGGTTGGCATAGAGGTATTGTTCAGAGTCAAATAGCTCACTCTTCCATCGTATTTGATTTAATGAGCATTGAGAATTTCAGTGTTCATTACGAATACAAGTGGGGCAACACTATTGGGTCGTTTTATTTCAATGTTTACTTTCATTAAATAGTTTGTTTGAATGGAATTTTGAGTGGGATTTAGATTTTTTTTTTTTTTTTGCTTTATCAAGGGTGGGAATCTGTGTCTTTCCTTCAAGGAATGTTAGTAGTTTATTAGGTGGCATTGTTGATTGTCAGGTTTATGGTGTTTTTTTCTTTGAGATAATACTTATATTGTTGTTATTACAGTGACAAGCTCCTCTGTTTGGGTCAACTTGCCCGCGGCTGCCTCCTTGATTCTCATGCTTCGATATCTATCGCTAGATTTTGATGCGAAGAGGAAAGCTGCGGAATACAACAGCAGACCCTCTTCTGAAAATACGCTTTCTCAAAAGAAACCTCCCGAGCGACCCAAACTTGTTGACGGTTTTGCGTGGAGAAGGAAAGTAAATTCTCCTGTTGTTGAGGATGCAATAGATCACTTGACAAGACATATAGTTTCTGAGTGGGTGACGGATCTCTGGTACTCGCGTTTGACACCCGATAAAGAAGGTCCGGAGGAACTCGTGCACATTCTAAATGGTGTCCTTGGGGAAATTTCGGCACGCATGAGAAACATAAATCTAATTGATCTTCTTACAAGGTTTTGGCTCCCACAATGTCTCACGCCATTCTCCTTTAATTTTAACTTTCATGTACAGGATGGTTACGGGAGAGTGGGTACTGAAGCTTATAGAATGATGCAGGGATCTGATCAATCTCTTTTGTGCTCACTTGGAGCTCTTCCGTGCAACTCAAGCAAAGGTTAAAAAGCAAGCAGAGTTGCTAACAACTGAACACCGAGACATAGAACTAAGGCTTGTCCTGGCCGCTGAAAACAAATTGCACCCTGCTTTATTTTCTGCTGAAGCTGAGCACAAGGTTGTTTACTTTCTCCCTCACTCTCTTTAGATCCTGATTTGGTGGTTAGCCCATCAATCTGCCAATCTTCCCTGGAAGATTTAAAATGTTTTCCCTGTTGTGGTGACATTAGGTTTTGCAGCATGTGATGGACGGTCTCATCTCCTTCACGTTCAGGCCTGAAGACTTGCAGTGCTCTTTCTTCCGTTATGTTTCTAGGGAGCTTCTTGCCTGTGCAGTAATACGCCCTGTCCTAAATTTAGCGAGTCCAAGGTATTCACTCCTTTGATTTGCTTCCTACATTGTTATCATTGTTGCACTTACTGTTTCTCCTGAACTTGTTGGTGATAGGTTTATTAATGAGAGAATCGAATCTCTAGTTATTAATATGGCCAAATCTAAACAAGCTGTTAGTGCAGCACACGAGGAAGCTCAGCCTAAGTCGGATGGGTCAGCAAAGATTTCATCTGATCATTTTTCCAAGTTCTTAGATCCTTCTGTTAGAGGTGTTGAACTTGTGCAGTTAAACAATAATAAGTCAAGAGGTGTTGCAGATACACAAGCAGCAGATGATGTCAATGGAAATCTTTCAAAAGATCCGTTGCTTTCCATTGATACTCAATCTACCCGGTCATGGAGCTCATTGTCCATGAACTCCCAAGCTAATGAGGAGGGAGGTCTTCAACGACACCGCTCTGGAGGCGAATGGGGTAATATGTTAGATATGGTTTCTCGCAGAAAAACTCAAGCCCTGGCTCCTGAACATTTTGAAAACATGTGGACGAAGGGAAGAGACTACAAAAGGAAGGAAGGTGAAAATCGGTTAATTGAGCAAGGTACACAGGGTTCTTCCCATGAGAAGTTTGTAACAAAGAATAGCACTAAGGCATTACCCAAACACAAAGAAAATGCAACTGTGACAAAGCTTAGTTCTTCTGATCAGTTTAAAGAGGTGAAGTCATCCCACGTTGATGTTCATGACACACCAAGTTTCTCCGTTCTTAATCCATACCAGGAAGATGATGAAGAAAACCTCATGCTTATGGAGGAGGTGGACTCGGGAAGTAGCACTTCTTATACTTCTGAAGAAGAAAAAAATAGCAGTGTTATGGGTCTTGATTCTCCCGGAATCAAAGTTTGGAGTGGTAGAAATAATAGAAATATAGCAACATCTCATATTCATCACCCACTTGAAAATTCCGAGGGCCATAAGAAAATCTCCAAGGGACATGTTCATTATCAAAGACTACACAAAACTCAGAGTGCTCGGAAAAGATTTAGGCCAAGCAATGTGAAGGTGCATGTCTGGCAGGAGGTGGAGAGAACAAGCTTCTTGTCTGGCGATGGGCAGGATATACTAAGTTCTTCCGTAGGACATGCAAGTGACGAGGACTTTAGTGGTGATTCAGATATGGAAAGTTTGAATAGGGCTCACAGTGGTGCTGATGCTTCTTCGTCTGCACCTTCTACTTCTGTTGCAGAAAGGCATGGTCTGGTTGTCAATTCCGTAAAAAATTCATTGGCAGTTGATTCATTTTATAAGTTGAGATGTGAGGTACATTTCTTAGCACTTTAAGGTTTTGTCGAGTATCAGCTAAATTCTGTTTCCTGTGCATGCAGCGTCTATATATAAAAATTTATAAACAAAAACAAAAACAAAAGCAAAAAAAGTGTAGGGTAAAGTTATTTTGTTTTGCAGGTATTGGGTGCAAATATTGTGAAGAGTGGTTCAAGAACATTTGCTGTGTATTCCGTATCTGTTACCGATGTTAATAATAATAGCTGGTCAATCAAAAGAAGGTGCCACGGATTGCCCTGATGAACTTTACTTTTCCCCTTTGATGAAACGTTTTCTGATTTTCTGACATGTTTAATCAGTAGTTTTTAATAACTGTCCATTATACTTACAGCTTTCAAAACTCACTCTGTATAGGTTTCGTCATTTTGAGGAGCTACATCGGCGCCTAAAAATGTTTTCAGAATATAATCTTCACTTGCCACCAAAGCATTTCCTGTCAACTGGTTTGGATGTACCTATCATTCTAGAACGGTGTAAATTGCTTGACGATTATTTAAAGGTTGGCCATTTTATCCTCATTGTTTTTCTTAACTTGTTCGTATTGACTGTGAGAGTCAGCTGCATGATATGAAAAGTGGAAATGCTATCTACATTAGAAATATTTTGGAATGATAACATTTTCTATGTTGGAATATTGTGTGGCACCTTTGTTTCTTTTCATGCTGTTACTTAGCATAACCATATGTCTATGTCAAGTCAGCTCTGTACGTCAACCATACGTCTATGTAAAGTCAGCGCTGTGCATCCATTTGGTCATTTAACTATTCATGTTCTCTATTGTGTTATAACGGACTGGAAGGCATGCATGTACTCATGCATCTATTTGGAACATAATTGGCTATATGTGGAATTTAACTGATCTAACGTATGAAACACATTCACCCAAAAAAAAAAAAATAAAGAACTGTGAAATATGACTTTTGCTTATATAGCAAGTTGTTTATCTTTTTCTAGACTGATGATTACATGTTCATAATCTTTTGTCTTCACGGTTGCTGTTCCTCAGAAGCTTATGCAGCTTCCAACAATTTCTGGATCAATTGAAGTTTGGGATTTTCTAAGTGTTGATTCTCAGGTTCTGAAGTTTCTTCTCCTTTTATACTGTATTCTGATAAACGAGTTAGAAAATATATCATGGTTTTACAGGTGGAGAATCATACTATTTTATATTATTTAATGCAGACGTATATCTTCTCTAATTCCTTTTCCATTGTTGAAACTTTGTCAGGTCAGTCATGAACAATGCACAAGTTTGTTGATTTGTCATTTCTTTTCTTTCGTTGTACCAGTTTTAATTTTGGTTTCATTTTATGTTTTTTATGTGATGGGAATTTTATAGTTGATCTGGATGGTAAGCCATCTGAAAAAAACAAAGGGGTTTCAAACTTTGGTGGGCCTGTGAATGTGACAGATCTCTCTACCTTGAAGAAAGAACATTTAAGAAGTGAAGGTAGGGAGCCTGCATTGCAGATGAAGAATAATGCTGTATCAGATGGGTTTAGATTGAGTGCAAAAGGCATCTCTTATTCCCCAGCTAAAGGTCCAGCGAAAGAATTTGACAACTCTGGCGGTGATTCAGAAACTAGGGCACAAAAAGATGCATCTTCGCTCAGAAACTTGGGAAGGGCTGTAAAAGGGAGAGAGAGTCATAGTTCGGAGGAGGC
Source organism: Artocarpus hirsutus (assembly GCA_946598075.1). Lineage (NCBI taxonomy): Eukaryota > Viridiplantae > Streptophyta > Magnoliopsida > Rosales > Moraceae > Artocarpus > Artocarpus hirsutus. The sequence goes on along the minus strand of CAMOHE010051775.1, from coordinate 289,986 downwards.
ATCACAGTTACTTTTGGATGCTGACTCGACACTTCCGACAGAGGTAAATCACTATGTCATAATCTACTGGTCCCTTTCTTATGTACTTTAAGTTGGCCGTGTTGTATGGACCTCGTACTTTCCCATGTAAAATTTGTTATGTGGAGATTTGTGATTCTATGTCATAACGTGCAACTCCTCTTCAGTGGGTGCCACCAAATGTTAGTGTTCCCATACTGGATTTAGTGGATGTCATTTTCCAGCTCCAAGATGGCGGGTGGATCAGGTATCTCATATATTTGACTGTAGAATTGTCTCTCCTGCCTGGGCGCTATTTGATTCTTATGCATCTTGATCCAACGAGTTTATTCTGACTGATTAACTTGTGAAATTGCAGGCGAAAGGCTTTTTGGGTGGCAAAACAAATCCTGCAACTGGGAATGGGCGATGCCTTCGATGACTGGTTAATTGAGAAAATCCAACTTCTGCGCAAGGGTGTAGTAGTTGCTTCCGGGATCAAGCGTATTGAGCAGGTAAATTTTCGTGCCATATAGTTTCTATCAGCACAGAAAAAACCCTCGATTATCGTTCAACAACTCTTGCTACATCATTAACTTTTCAGTGCTTTCTTTCTTTCTACTTCATATGTTGTTTCTACAGATACTCTGGCCTGACGGAATATTTCTAACCAAGCATCCAAAGAGACGCCCACCACCACCCACAAACACATCCCAGAGTTCACATAATGGCCAACAATGTAAAGAAGTACCATCACCTAGAATGGATGATGAGCGGCAACAAGAGGCAGACCGACGTGCAAAGTTTGTATATGAGCTAATGATTGGTACCGTCTTTTGTCCTGCTAGATCCTTAATTTTTGAACTTAAAACTCAACCCACATTGTACTTGATATATAAATGCCCGCCCTAATTTGGAGCATGAATGATCTCTTCATCTCTTCTTTTTCTGGATGCAGAAAAGGCACCAGCTGCTATTGTTGGTCTTGTGGGCCGTAAGGAATATGAACAGTGTGCAGAGGATCTCTATTTCTTTCTTCAGGTAAGTGTTGTTCCCCAAATGTTGCCCAGTTGATCATAATTTTGTCCTAATAAAAGCAATAGCCAGGCATTGCTCATCAATTATGTCAACATTATTCTATTCTTGTGTTCTTTTTTGTTCTTTTCAGGGTTCTGATCTCTTATTTCCTAATAAAAGCCTTTGTGATTCGTAGTCACCATTTAGGTTAAATTTGTTGTTATAATGTTCTTACTAAAATGCGTTACCCACTTGTAGTTCTATTTGTACAGAAATTATTCTTAGGAAGGTAGTGATTCTTCATAGTTCAAACTTGGAGCTAAAACTCTAGAACTAAATTGTTTTAAGGCTACTTCAACTGTTAAAACTCCTTTTTATTTTCCGATGACATTTTACCCTCCGTACTATCTTTTTTTCCCTTGCTCATCGACAGATTCTATCATTAAAAGCATTTAATTGATAAAAAAGGACCCCAAAACCCATCTCAATGATCGAAAGCCTACAATATTAGTATTTTCAAATTCCCAAGGGCAGAAATGGGAGTTACTTTATTGTATTCAGAGTGAGATTTATTGATCTTGGGCTTTTGTAGAAAGAGCCAAAATTTTGTCAACTCCTGGTTCTGGTTTGTTTTCTCGATTTCTGTTTTTGCAATAACCCTCATTTTCCTTGTGCAGTCATCTGTTTGTTTGAAGCAACTGGCTTTTGAGCTTCTCGAACTGCTGTTATTGTCGGCGTTCCCAGAACTTGATTACATTTTCAAGCAGTTGCATGATGAAAAGCACAAGTTTGGCGAGTTTAAACCCTGTTGACGGCTATTATCGTTTGGCATGGTTCGATTTGCAAGACCAAGTTGCAGTCATATACTTGTATCTGTCGCTTGTACCAGGTGCATAGCCGGACAACATGATTTTGTTGTAGGATCCTTCTTTTTTTTTTTTTTTTTTTTTTTTTTTTTTGCAAAAGAAAGGTTGTGAAGAGTTGATTCATTTTTTAGGCCTGAGTTGTGTATTTAGCTTTCGATTTTTGGCGTCTCGAGGAAATTGTACGTAGACCATGCGATCAGTGAAAATATAGTATGAATAGTATGTGTATAAAGCATCACTTATCTTTGCGTCAATTTTTTACGGCAATCATTTTCCTTATTTCAAGCACTTTCTATTTGTACAAGATTCTGCTTTTTGGCCAACTCGGTTCTCCAAGGAGGTGCATAGATCGATTGGTTGGTGGGTCCTCCAAGGAGGTGATGTGGCGGTTGGAAATCTAGCAGTACCCATCAAGTAAAAAATTAACATGAAAGACAAACATTCGCCGATGAAATGAAATTAAAACAAACATGTCGAGTTAAAAGTGCTTGATACATATATAGCATCATAGAAGCTATGCCAAATACAAGAATGACTGTAAGCTTAGAATGGATCTCTGCGCGGCCGTTTCTTCTCCCTTGTAGCCATATTTAAGTTTCAAAGGAAAAAAAAAAAAAAACCAAACAAACAAACAAACAAACAAAACAAAACAAACGCACGCCCCAAAAGAAAGAGCATTACATATTGCACATGTTCAAAATGGGGAAACAATTGTGCTCTTCGCCGTAATGGGAGTTAATAAAGTTATTTCGACGATGGGATTTGGTGTGCGAATGTGGTGTGGACATCCACCGTTCCAATTCAAACTTTACTAAACTTGCTGAAGATAATAGGGAAGATATCAGAAATGCTACTGTCGCAAACCATTGTTGTTCGAACGACGTCAAGGAAATCAAAACGAGAAGCGAGATCAGATTCTAACGGTTTAAGAAAAGGAAAAAGATTTAAGTCGACAATCAAAAAGCAAAGCAATAAGTTAAAATCAAAAGGTCCAAAACTCTATTCATAATAATTTCTCATCCCGCAAGTGACATAGCGCAAAGTTCAAAAGCCTATTCACCAAGCCATAAACCTTGAAGCGTTTTATCTTTGCTTCATCAAAGACTACGAAAACAGTTCATCATCGAAGTCTATACTATAAATTCCTAAAGGACATTCAGCTTTGAAGCTCAACAATATAAAAAGTAACCAAAACCCAAGGGTCTGAAATCTGCTAAATTTTCCACTTCCTTGGTTTTCACTTGATTAAGTTGGCGTGCAGACAACCATTACTCACAGAGCAAATTCATGGAACAAATCAACACAATTGAACTCTAATGGCCCCGTGGATGTATATATTACTAGCCCAAAAGCAAAAATGGTATAACAGAATCACCATTTCTATATCAAACTTTAGGTTAAGCATAACATAAGAACTGAAAACTTCATTAAAACTGAGCGAAATGACAGAAGTCTTAACCATTCTCCAAAATTTAGAGCAACTACAGTTTAAAAGTAAACAAAAATAACACCTAAAATGGAAGAGGTCATAATTCTCATCAAACAATGTATTTGTAAAAACTTGCCCAACACAATAAACGCTCTTCAAATCAAAACAACCTTCTAGAATCACTTTATGCAGTAGCTGCAGCTCCCTTGCTCCTTGGTGTTGCTTGTGTACCTATTGAAAAATCAATTATTAAAATAATCAGAACCAAAAAGAACGAAAACAAACAAAGAAACATTTACAAAAATAAGACCCAAAAAAATGACATCAAAAGAAAAGATAAAAATTATCATACCCTCTCTAAAACCGCTCTTGAATCTGCGAGGGACATGGCGCAGATACCTCATCCTTCCAGTTCCAGTGGTCTTTCTGCGGATCGCCTTAACACTCCAGTTATCTATTTAAAAAAACACAGTAAACACAAAATTAAGAAACAAAAAAAAACAAAAATTGAATTTTTCTTCCATAATCTAATAAGAAAACAAAAATTTCTCCCCACAAACTTCATAGCCAGATTAAAACAACAGATCATCAAATTTTCGAGCTATGATTCATTCACATTAATATCTCAAAAGAAGACAGAACAAGCTAGGGCGATAAACTTACACTTCCTCTTGCGAGCAGCAGGGAAAGCACAGGCGGCACAGCGGCTCTTCTGCAAATGGAAGCTGCGGCGGCCACACCTCACGCAGAGCGTGTGGGTCTTGTTCCTCCTCTTACCGAAACTTCCCGTTCCCTTACCCTATAATTTCAGTCCCAACAAAAACAGAGCCAAAAATCAACACAAAAATCACACAACATACAAATCTTAGAATACATACACAAACATGAGCACGAGAACAGAGAAAGGATATCAGAATTGGAGACTGGAAGGTAGCGAGATAGAGCGAAAGGTACCATAGTTGCAGAGAGAAATGCAAAAACCCTAGCTGCTGCTAGAGAGGATGTTTGGCTAAATAGAAGCCAACGGCGGAGAAAGAGAGTTTTATAAGAGCCAACTGTGAGGACCTCTAGGGTTGGAACGTGGAAAAGAGGAGTCAGACCGGCCTCTAATCTCTTTCATTGGGCTTCGCCATTTGGATTGATGGGCTCCTTAATGGGTTAACCAACGTAGTCCATAAAACTGGGCTGGGCTGTTAGTGGGGAGGCGCATTTTTAAATAGGGAGAGGAAAAAATAGTATATTTAAGGTAAACGCCCTATAATTTTAAAATATATAATAAATAGTATATCATAAAAAATTAAGTAATATCTTATAAAAAATTGAGAACAAAAATTTCAAAAATATTTTTATTTTTTTATCTTCGATATCTTTCCCCTGCTTCCTCATCGGCACTACCAGCGGTCGAGAATATAATATTTACCGAGAAATATCATATTTATCATAAAAATACAAAAATTCAACGGCGATTTTTCTAGAACGTCGGTGGCTGTGTAAATGCAATATTTATCGAAAAATATCATATTTACTGTGTAAATACAAAAATTCATCGATAACTTCGTTGGACCGCCAGTAGCTACGAAATACAATATTTACTTTAAAATATCCAACCACCGACGGCTAGAAAATAAAATATTTACGATAAAATATCGTATTTATCATATAAGTACAAAAATTCATCGACGACTTCGTTGGACCACTAGCAGCTATGAAAATACAATATTTATAGAGAAACACCGTATTTATGATGTAAATAAAAAAAATTCACAGACGACTTCACCGGACTGCCAGCTACCGAGAAGTACAGTATTACTCTGGTAATACTATATTACCATGTAAATACAAAAATACTCACAAAAATTTCACTAAACCACTGACAGTTAGAAAATTCAGTATTAACCTTGTAATACTATATTATAGTGTAAACATAACAATTCATCAGCAACTTTGTTAGACTATCGATGGCAAGGAAATACATTATTAACCTTATAATACTATATTACAATGTAAATATAAAAATTCATTAACGACTTTGACAGACCATCGGTGTCCAAGAAATACTAGTACTATATTTATAGTGTAAATACTGTATTTGACCGGCAACTTCACTAGATCGCCAGTGGCCAGAAAATAAAGTATTACTCCGATAATATTGTATTACAATGTAAATAGAAAATTTTACCGACGACGTCACCGATTGGGAAATATGGTATGTGTTTTACTTTTTACACAAAAAATTTAACATTACACCATAAAAGCATTAAAAAGACATAAAAAAAATAAAAACCTTGATCTTTTGTCCGTGCACAACCATCCATGCGACGTCATCGCCACCACGCAAATAGAATCGTCGGGCTCCAATCTACAAAACCTCAGCAACATCAAGCTCGTCCAGTGCTGTAAACGCCATCAATCATTACTCATTAACCACTCGGGCAAAAATTTATCCTTTAACTGTAGAGTTGCTTAGCGCGGCATTTTTCCCTGACGATTGTGATGGTGCTACGGTGCTCAGAGTGGAAGATTGAGCTAACTGGTGCTTTCATGGTCTAAATTGTCATCGAAGGCTTAGAGTTACGCGTGATTTCTAGCGTCGATTTCATCGGAGTTGCATGAGGCATTGGACGACGATCTTTTGGTGCCACCATGGTGGACAACAATCCTCTCGCAATGTCACAATGGATAGCGTCGTTGCTCTAGATCAGTGTCAGAGAATGCGTGGATATCTTAGAAAAACCAAAGAGAGAAAGAGAATAGAGATGTAAGGAGAGGAAAAGCAATGGTATTTTGAAATCGGATCTAAGTTGTGGCTTTTGAGGGCGATTTAGTCTTTCTATGCTTTTTTAAAAACTAATTAAAACAAAATCTGCTATTATTTATACATTTTCCAAACAACTGATATTATTTATTGATGACTAATTAAAATTTGACATTTGGTGCAATTTTTCATTGAAATATACTAGCTCTCTCTCTCTTTTTAGAGAAATTGTAGTAAATGTCACTTTTCTTAACTAATTGTAATAAATAATAAGTTTTGAAAATATTTATAGTTGAATTTATGATGTAAGTATTTTATTTATATCATTATTCATAGTGTAAATAGTTATTATTTTTTACACAGTATAAATTATTTACATCATACATATGCTATTACTATAAATATTTTTAAAACTGAATATTTACTTTAGAAAGTTTAAAAAATCTGCTATATTCATCTTTCTCCCTTTTTTTTAAATATACATCTTAAGAATACCATAATTATCTAATGATTATTATAATAATTATCATGTTTAATGCTGTATAATTAATAAAAATTATTATAATAATTTACTTAATAAATTATTATAATAATTTTACTTTATATTTCTAAAATATTCTAAATTTTTTATTATATATCAATAAATTTAGTCAAATTATATAGAATTTTTTTATTTGTAAAATATTCTAAACTTTTTGTTATATTTCAATAAAGTTAGCAAAATTATGCTATATATTTATATTTCTCTTAATTTTTAGATAAAAAAGAACTACAGTGACAACTTTTGTGTTTTGTTAATATTATTACAAGAACAGCCTTTAACCGATAATACTAATTTCAACACCTCTTAAGAAACATAAAGGGGTCATTTTGGTATTGTTTTTAAAATATGTAAAAATGTATTTGTTTTAAAAAATAAGAATGTTTTTTAGAATTGTATTGAGAATGTTTTAAAAAAATTTATCTCAAAAAACGTGTAAAAATATTTTTAAAAATTCTGAGAACAAAAACAAACAAAGAATATCACACTTATACTCCTTTCAGGAAAAAAAAACTCCTTTTGTTGGTCAAACTTAACAAAATAATGATTTTAAATTGTTAAAATATGATGTAGGGGCATACTTAAACTTGAAATGTTGTCTACGTGACTTAGATATTAAAGAAATGCTTAAGCCCATTTGTTGAGTGTGCCCACGAATTGGTAAGGGGCTTCTTGAAGTAAGGCTCAAACGAGTAAAGCTTGCGGTAGGTTCTTAAGTTGAGCATTGAATGTATAACGACCCATCTTTTCGGGCTGTCATTTAACTTTCTTAAACGTTATTATTTTAACTTAATTCTTATTTGTTAGTAAGAAAACTACTAAGTAATTTTTTTCCTTAATAGCATACTTTAATGCATATTGGAAACTGTTACAACATCTGTTGCAATGTAAATTGAAACATAAGTATAAAACTTTATATCTTATAAAATATTTTACGAATAAATATTTACTTTCTTTAAACTCTTTAAAACATATTTTCATAATATTTCATAAAATATTTCTTTTAAAATGTTTTTTTCTTAAAACATTTTTTACGGATTATTTCCTTAAGCATTGACTTTCTTAAAACTTCTAAAACATTAATTCAAATAGTAGAGAATTTTTTCTTTAAGCAGTGGAAGCAAACTAGAGTGGTATCTATACCTAACCATCGCATCACTTTCTCTGCAATATCGAGCTCTTTGACTAATCATACTAGTCTTCTGTAGAACTACTTACAGAATAAAGGAACTTATAATGAGGTTACAATTAATAAGTTTAAACATAGTCTCACAAAATATTAAAAACACGCATCATAAAAACATTGCCTTTAAACTTTTCTTGTAAAACTTTTATCGTTAACTCTTTCTTATAAATTTTCTTAAACATTTCCCAACGTGTCTTTCATAAACATCTATCATAAACATATCATGAAAAGGAATGCAAGCAAGGTCATTATGCATGATTCCATTTATGCTTATTTATAAATATCCAATTATGATCTTTTTATTATCATATTCATAACTTACTTAAATCTCTTATAATCGTTCTTATCTCACTTGAACACATGAGCTTAAGTGTTCGTACCAACATCATTAATTATGAGATCGTGACTTTAATTTAACATAATGCTTCCTTTGTATAAGACTTAGGACCATCAAGCAATGAGGTCATAACTTTAACATTACTTGTACACCTAACATCAAGGAAGCTAGTACGACACTTTAATTGTCATCATTGATCTACCTTCTTGTTTAGTGAGCATATACAATGCTAAAAATACCTTATCTTTATACTTTAAACATATTCAAGGCATTAAAAATTATTTTCTTTGTGTTGTAGGTGAGTTTTAAAACTTACTTGGACTTAGCTTTAGTAGCTCTAGTATTCCTATTTTATTTCTTTTTCCTTTTATTAGTCAGCTTCTGTGTCCTGCTTCAAATGAAATCTGACTATTAGCTAACTTTTCTTATTATTAATCTACTCAATTGATAATGAAACTTAGACATTAATCGTTCATTGCTTTTTCTTAGCTTCATTTCTTATCGGTTATCTCTTAATTGCTTAAACCATTCGTTCCTTATACTTAACTTCATAACTGATCGATTTACCTTTCTTTTACTTAACTTGAATGTCCCTTAGTCTAATTTCTCGACCTTACTTGATGGTTTTGTTACTTAACATCTTTCGAAACATTTTTTGTCTAAGGGTATTTTGTTAATTTGAAGTGTTCGGCTTCGTTTTAGCGGTTTCTTTAAAAATAATGAATTTACCCTTATGGAATTTTCGTAAGCCTTGTAACTTTATTAAACTTTTCGTTTTACCTTACCATCCCTATGCTTATGGAGTATGGAAAAATTCTTGCTTAGAGGCATTTTCCTAATTTAATCATTTTGAGATCTGTTTTGGCCTTTTTTTAAACAAAAAATAATCAATTTGCCCTTAATGGGTCTTAAAAAAAATTTTCGAAGCCTGTTTAACCAAAACTTATATTTTTTTGCTTTTCAAAACATTACAAAAAACCAAACATTAGTTTTATTTCCACAAAAAAACCATTTTATTCAAACTTTATGGTTTTGACTCATAATAAGAAAATATTGGCAATTACGCCCTTAACATTTTCTCTTTCTTTTCTTAATAAACACTAACTTCTTTCAAAACTTGGAATCGGTAGTTATGTCACAACCCGCCTTTTCAGGCTGTGATTAAACTCTTTTTCTTACTTACTTAGGGCCAAAAATTGAGGGAACCTTTTTTCTAAAAAAAAAATAACTGAATAAATATTTCAGATACCATAATTTTCAGAAACCTCCAAAATACTTTCACAATCTTGTATTTACATAAACATTCTTACTTTTATAACATTTTCCTGTTCGAACGTTTCTTTTCAAAATAGCTTATAATATGTACAGCGGAAACATTCAGTAGCGGACTCTATACCCAATCTGCACTCATCATCCATCCGCGAGCTCATCGTTATAATTTATTCTGACCTTCTCGTCGGAATACCTACAGCATAAAATACTTGATGAGCTAACGCCCAGTAAGTCCCATAAATCCCACATGGACAATCAAATGAATACATGAGTCGATCATGCTTTCTTATGAACTTTCCTTATCTTCATCGTTTCTTATCTTCCATTAGAGCCCAAGTGTTCGTACCATTGCGCAATTTCATTAGGGTCTACGTAACACCATGACCATATTTTAAAAGCCCCTTGCTTCGGGAGTTGGTACGACACTTTTCTTAACTTTTGGTGACATTTACCAATCTATTTAATATGGTTGCCATACTAGGCATGAAATGATATTCACATGTTATCCATAAAATATAAGTTCGTATGCATTATAGAGTACCCACAAGTACCTACTTCATAAACATCAATGTTTTCATGATCGTATACACAAGTATACCATATATTGCATGTAACAATATATAACATGATATACACTCATGTATTTTATTCGTATACACAAGTACACCATATATTCCATGTAACAATACATAACATGATATACACTCAGGTATTTTGATTGTATACACACAGGTACCACATCTATATCTCTAGGCATTCATTTCATAGCAACAAACAAGTTCACATTGGAATTTATACCCTAATATGCATATTCTCGCATTCTACACCTACCATCTCATGCTGTAGGTGGGAAGGGTACTTACTTGTTTTTGTTCACTGCAAAATCAACTTCATTCTTCGGTCTCCTAGACTCCTAAAATCCTGTTGGCCAATTATAAAATTATTAGCCAATTTTTAATACGTTTCATCACAAAATGTTCATTAGGTAATTGTCCGAGTTGTACAACTATACACAACTCTATAAATACTAATTTCCTTATTTATGCTGAATTCTACCCTATCGTCACTTACAAAGAGTGAAAATCTTCCTAATCGCTTTCTTTTCTTGCTTAAGGCCCTTTTAGAGCCTTTTGGGTTATTCAGGCAAAAATGACAATTTTGCCCTTCATGTCTTATCGACTTATCCGAGCTTAATTTCGTTCTTTCAACAAAAACGGCTACACATTAATTTCAAAATAATGTCCTAGTGGCTCAAAACCCTTTATTTCACACTTAAGCCCCATTTTCATAAAACTTTACGGTTTAGCCCCTAAATCGAAAATTGTGACAATTTTGTCCCGGGAGCTAAAATTTTCTCTTTACACTAAAAATTCCTATTTTTCATAAGAAACATTTTTTCTTGAAGTACCATACCTCAAATCATTTTAAAAAATGACGTTTTTGCCATTTTACCATATTTTCACTTTTAACAAATTATTGAAAATTTGAAAACTCACAAACGGTTGAGTTTTTCAATGAACCATCTGTAATGCCTAATAGTTTCATCGAGATCTACAACTTTCATGTTTTAACTTTTCCCAAAATCTCACTGTACAGGAGTGTTTTTGGCTGTTTTCCATTTCTGTCGAGAAAGAAAGTTTTCTTTCAATTTAGTCCCTTGGACGTTTTTGTCAAATCCCTTTTCAAAACTTCAAATCTGCCCCTGCAGAGTCTATTCCATGGCTTACTCAGGTCATTTTTGTGCTCAAACTTCATTTTTTACACAATTTAACCATAAAATTGTAAAAAACTGTTTTATGCAAAAATTACCATTTTGCACCTTAAATCAAAATTTCATCATCTAAACAGGTCCTTCATCATATACACATCTAATTCCATCAACCATAAGCTTAAGAACTCACATGGATTTGAGAAAACAAAAATCAAACAAAATTTCAAAACTTTAAATATCAAAACTTACCAAAATAACCTTTTTTCGATTTCTAGCCTTGAAATCCCTTTTTGATCTGCCTCTAAGCCTCATTTTCATGCAAAAATGACATGGGTTAACATCTCCCCTTCAACTCATGAAAAACCCCTTGAAAACTCAATTAAAAGTTTAAAATTTTACCTTAAATCTTGTAAAAATCCTTGGGGCTTGCTTCTAAAATTGTTTTGGGGCTATTTTCTACAATTTTTGAGGTTGAGAAATTTTCTTGATGCACCAACTATGGCTGCCGTGGGTTTCTTGGAGAGGAAGAGTGCAAATTTTATGATAACATGCATTAAATGCAAGCTTATCACATTTGGTGACTCGTGGTAACCTTTATGGTTACCCCTAGGTGTCATCATGTCATTGGGCCACATTTCTAGCTTTGGTGGCCCAATCAAATTCAATTGGGTGTCCACTTTGTTGGGCCCAAAATTCACACAGTGTAATTTTTTACCACGCAGTATTTTTCTTATACTGTCGTAGTCAAATTAGTGTATTTCCTATCCTTAGACTGTATAAAAATATTTAACTTACTTTTCGTTCACTTTTTGAGGCCAATCATAACGTTTCTCATATCTACGTTTTCACTTAGCAGTATTCTTATACTGCTCTTGTCTCCTTTCTACCCCATATTAGGGTTCGGACAACCTCTGTGTCCTAATTGCATTCTAGTCGTTCATTCATTTATACCACAATTTCACAATTAATTGTGATATAAAATTTATTTTATGGATATTATTTACATATTTTTGAGTAATTCAACTTATAAAATCTGTATTTTACCATATCCAATATTTCATCATATTTCCCATAAAATATGCAATCGATGCCGTTTATTCATACTTTATTATAATTTTGTACAAAAATTACAACTTTTACAAAAAACATATTTTTAAAAGTTAATTCATTAATTAAACCCAATAAAATATTATGTTTTGTTAATGACATTTTCTCGGTCATTACAAGTTACTTATTGCCTATAGTAATGCAAATAATCAACATTTCAAAGTGAAAATTCCCATTTCACTCGGTTTTATGATTTTGTCCTATAACATAAAAATCTTGATGTTTTTGGCCTTTGGCCAAAAATAACAATTTTACCTTAGAAAGTCCAGTTTTTAACAAGAGTTAGAACTTGTAAAGGCTCCATGGTTTAATTCAAATAGTTCTAAAACATTCTCTTTATTTCAAAATTTTATGATTAAATCTCATAAATATAACTTAAAATCGATAAAGAATTTTCGTGAATCATCTGCAAGTTTTAATTGTTCAATGAGATCACAATCATTCATCTTAATGATGTTCTTGAGATGGCAAAACTGAAATCAACTTATTTTAGCTCATTTTGATCGAAATTCTAATAGGATTTCTTTACTAAAGTTATCAGACTAGAAATTTTCAATAAATCTTGTGTTGAATTTAGGTAATGATTAGGCTTCCAAGTGCCTCAAACATTCAATTATTTCAAAAATACATTTAAAAGATTTTTTTTGCTTCGAAACCATGCTTAACTTGCTTTCCTTGAATTTAATTTCTTTAAAACACTTCTAAGCTTATCATCAAGCACTCAACTCATAAACAAAACATGTCATAGCCCTTAACTTGCATCAAACACTTGGTATACATAAATATATACAAACTTTGACATAGCTTGTGAGACTAGGGTATTATCTAGACCATCTAAAGTGTTTGTCCTCTCCTTTAAACTCTTAAAAACTTCAAAAATCTCTTGATAAGAAGGTCATAGCATACCATAACAATCCACTCAAAACTCTAGCAATAACACTAAAATAAATATATTAAAACTTAGGTTTTTACCTCAAAAATTGCTAAACCTTAATATAGAATGCTTGTTCTTGCTTCCTTGCATGATTTGGAGGCTTGTCTTTGAAAAATATTTGAGAGAGCCATGGGAGGGAGGGTCGGTTTTTTGGAAGGAAGAAATGGACTTGTTTTCTTTACTTTTGCATGAAAAAAATGATGGAGACCAACTTTTGGTCTTAATCTTCCTTCTACTTTGAGTTGAATCGGTGTAAATTAGGGGTGATATGGCCTTTTGTCGATCTTAAAGGTGGCTCCTACGTGGGTCTTACATCAATTTTTAACCGTCTAAATTTATACTGACAGTATTTTTCTTATACTGTCAAAATATTTCTCGTACTGTCAGTATTCTTTTCTAAACTGTTTTCCACGGTCCATAAGCTTTTACGTCATTCGCACACTATAATTTCTATACTGCTTAACTTTAGATAGTCTAATTTCTATAATGCATTCTTTATGTAGTATAATTTAGATACTGCTTACTTTATGTAGTATAATTTCTATACTATTTAACTTATGGTATGATTTTTATACTACATAACTTTGTCGATGTAATCTTTACATTGTATTATTCTCATATTACATAATTTATATGCTGTGTATTCCTTATGTAGTATTTCCTATTTGTTGCAACACATGCGGCAACAATTAGGCTTTTTAGTTTATTTTCATATTATTTCTTTCTTGTTTAAGATTATGGTATAATTTTTAACCTTGAAAATCTCATTTTCACATTTATGAAATTTTCTTAAAAATCAGATTTAAACAATAAAACTAGTGACACCAAATTTACCCCCTAAATTCTTAACAAAATGATGAGTATAAAATTTGTTCATAAATTACTTAACAAAATCTCTAATTATTGCACATTTAATACATTAGAAAATTTGACTATACCACCTTTAAGAAGAATAGTAGTGTTATAACTTTATCAAAGTCTCCCTTAATTACTACAGCATCTTAAAAATAATAAAAAGACAAACATTAAATTAAGTTTATAAATGCTAATTTTCTATAAATATATCCTAAAAGTATTGATATCAAGAATTTGGATTTAATACACCTTCAAAATTAACAACTTCAATTATTTAGATCAACAAAAAAATGATATTCCTATTCATTTTTCTTTTATAATTTGAAGTAACCAGGCACGTTGCAACCACAACAGCTGTATAAGATCAAATCAAAGGTCATTTTTTTTTAAAAAAAATCAACGGTTTTTTTTTTTTTTATATTAGATAAAGTATTAGGATTAATTGTATAGTTAGAATCATTTATTCCAAAAAGTGAAAAAAAGTGAAAGCATGGGGTGTTGGCGTTAATAGTATTGGTTAGGAAGCGTCTTTATAAAATTAACAAAATACAGGGTTGTCTTTGTAATTATCCCTTTTAATTATTTTGTTTCTTTATAAATACTTTTTAATAGGTGGAAAGCGCGCGAAAGAAGAGTGAGAAGCGAGGAGAAATGGAAGGGCAAAAAGCTAAGGCTTCGAAGTTTCCAGTGGTTCCGTACAATCCGTACTCCATACAGCTTGATTTCATGAACGCTCTATATCGTTCTCTCAACAACGGCGGCGTCTCGATGCTTGAAAGCCCCACCGGTAAAATTAAAGAAAGAAAAATTTAAATAAAAAAACCCGCGAAAACGCTTTTTTAGATTCCTATTTTTCTCGCTAATATTTGCCATTGCATTTGTTCTGAAGAGTAGGAATTCGTGTTTCACAGATTTTTTTTTTCTTCGATTTTGTTTCTTTTTGTTTGCAATTGCATTTAAGCTTTGCTTTTTTAGTCTTGGGGCGTAGGCAATTTTGCCCAGAAATGGAAATTCATGCTATTCTGACAAGGAGGGTGAAAAGGGGGAAATTTGTTTTCTAGTTTCTTAAATTTATGCGAACATACTATGCATTGATGACTTGGAATAATTATGTTTGAATAGGGACTGGGAAAACTTTAAGCATAATTTGTAGTGCATTGCAGTGGATGATTGATGGGAGGAAAAAGGAGAAATCTGAGAAAAGGGTTGAATCTGATTTGAACTCTGAAAAAGGTGGTGCATTTGACTTGGATGATGAACCCGATTGGATGAGAAATTTTGTTGTAAAGAAAGAAGATCAAGGTTGGGACAAGAAGGTGAAGAAGAATAAATTTTGGGTGGGAATGGGGAAGAACAAGCCGGAAAGAAACCAGGCAAGTTGCAGAGATTTTTTGAGTGGAGACATGGAGAAAGATTGTTGTAGAAAGAAAGAATTTTTCGAGTGGAGACATGGAGAAAGATTGTTGTAGAAAGAAAGTGGGAAAGAACATGACAAACGGTGAGGAAGAAATGCACGATGAGGAGTTTTTGTTGGATGAATATGAAAGCGAAGAGGAAGGAGCTATTGGGGATGGGAAGTCGAAGAGGAAGGCTTTGGGGGTTTCGATTAGCTCATCAAGTGACGAGGAGGAGGAAGATGGTTCTAACGACGAGGATGAGGAAGAGGAGGAGAAGTTAAAGGTTTATTGCTGTAGTCGGACTCATTCATAGCTCTCGCAGTTCATAAAGGAGTTAAGGAAGATAGTGTTTGCCAATGAGATGAAAGTTATGTGTCTAGGTTCTAGGAAGAACTTCTGCATTAATGAAGGTATGCAATTTGTCAAACCATCTCTATATTGAAACTTGTATTCAGTGACATTGTTTAGGGGTATGTAAATGTTACTATGTTTTTTCAGAGGTGCCGTGGCTCGGGAACACTACTCGCATTAATGAATGGTGCTTGGAACTTCAAAAGAAGAAAATGACAAGGTCTCCAAAATCAAGTTAGTCAGTGGTTTCATTTCAATATTACGACCTTAATATGATACACGGTTTTGGATTCTCTGAGCTCTAAAAACATATGTTCACCTTTCAGATTTGAAGCCTATGGATATAAATTACGCTGTTCATTTTCTCAACTGATTTCCTGCAGTGTCAGTCAAATATTTTGTATGTTGCCTGCTAATTGCTTATACTCTTAAGTTTACAATGATTGTCAATGTTATTCTGCTGTACAGGAATGAAATGTCAATTGCGTGCATATAGTGAATAGTATAATTCTCATACTATATGTATGTCAAATACTTGGCAAGAGATTTCCTCGTTGCCGATGCAGTGCCAAATTTGTAGAACTTAGGTGCAGGAGGATGAATACGTAGGACCAAGGCCTCCTCTGGATGCCCGATGCTTAGAAAATATAAGCTACAAAAGCAATTCAGGACTGAGATATCTGAACAAGGTGCGATGGATATTGAAGAAGTATGAAGACTTGCCCATATTATGGCTCTAGAAGCATGGTTCCTACGGCGGATCTCGTTGTACTACCCTATCAATCTCTTCTGTCAAAATCATCCCGTGAATCACTTGGCCTGAATTTGAAGAATAATATAGTTATCATAGACAAGGCTCGTAATTTAGTGGACTCCCTCCTTTGCATGTACGACGCAAAAATTACTTTGCTTCAGGTAAACCAATTACTATTTTTTGTCTAACTAAGCCTGTGAAAGCTGCTTGATGTTTCGTTATTTTAATTCATCTAAGTGTTTAATTACTTTTGATTTGTATCTACCCTGTTTATAATGACTCAGGCTTTTATCTTGCACACTTCTAAGGTTGGAACGAGGCACCAATGAGTTTGACCTTCATACTGATCCTTTTGCTTTAATAGATAGCTGATTAGTTGAATAATTTTATATGTCCCGACTTTGTCACAGTTGGAGAATGTGCAATACCACATAGAGAAGTACTTTGAAAGATTTTGTAATCTCTTGGGACCTGGAAATCGGAGATACATCCAAACTCTTATGGCCGTTTGTCGTGCTTTTCTCAAAAGTCTGTGCAATGAGACAGATGCTAGTTATACGGATCAATCCGAAGATATTGAGAAGGCATCTAAAGCAAATTTTGCGTCGATGGACATTAATGATTTTTTGTTTTCTTTTAACGTAGATAATATTAAGTTGATCAAATTGCTCCAGTATCTAAAGGAAAGCAACATCATGCACGAGGTGAAATCCCACATTCTGTTACTCTCCTGTTAATTTAAACTTCTCTCTTACTCTTTCTTCCTTTTTGTTTTTTATTTTTGTTTTGTCATGTTCTTGTTTTGCGAGGTCAGTGCATATGGAGATAACATGTCTAGCTTGCAGAACAGTTTGGCGCCTAAAGGAGCTGTGGAATGTGGTGAAGACGGAAGCACTTTGTCTGGTTTCCGGGCATTAGCTGATATGTTGCTGTCACTGACAAATAAGGATGGTGATGGTAGGATTATCATATCAAGATCTTGGCCAACTTCCTCTGGACAACAAGGAGGGTACCTAAAATATGTTATGCTGACTGGCGAAAAAATTTTCTCTGAGGTTTGTCAAAGTTGCATATGTTAACATGCCTAAATTCCAACAACTTATGTTTTACTAGCGACTTTAAAAATATTAAAATCTTGAATTTCATGCAGATTGTTGATCAAGCACATGCTGTGGTTTTGGCTGGGGGAACTCTACAACCTATAGGGGAAACAAGGGAGCGACTTTTCCCACAGTTGTCACTGGACCAGTTGCTTTTTTTTCTCATGTAATCACATTGTACCTCCAGAGAGCATTTTGCCAGTTGCAGTTTCTCGTGGCCCTGATAGATTCAAAAGCAATTCAAGCTGAATTGAAGCAAATTGGAGTGGATCGATTCGAAAATAATTCTCTGTTTCTATTGATTTGGTTGCAGTGGAATAGAAAAGGAGGCTTTTCGAGTGAGCCTTGCACTCCTCAAGAAAAGAAAAAGAAATAATTCCAATTAACTGAGGTCATGCCTTTTTCCCCTCCCTTTCTTCGCTCTTATTCTCTTTCCCTTACAATGCAACACGTTTTCTAACCTCCTATCCAAGTCACACTTCCTGTAACTTCCCTTCTAAAACTCGGTCCCTCTATTCTCATGTGACAACTACTCTTTTCCCTGCTAGGCTCTCACGTCACACCTCTTCTTACTAATTCTCATCTCAGTAAATTCCCATGCCGAATTAGCAGCCTTCCCTCTAGCACCCTTTCTTGCATAAGTGAACCGTATTGGGGGGTTTCACAGAGCTATTCATATCTAAAGGAAAGTAAGAGGAAAGAAACGATACACTGCTGGGCTGAAGTTTTTTGTTCAATATATATTTTTTTAACATAAAACGGGTACATAATATATAGACTAACTCCTAACTTAAACTCCTAGTTACCTGCCTTAAACATAGGAAACTTACTTATCTAAATGATATATTGATATCTTCTAAATAATCAAGTTGATCCTGAAATCTATGACACATTAACAAACTTGGATTTCCTACACTCCCCCTCAAGCTGGATTGTACAAGTTAAACATTCCCAGCTTGCATGCAAACTTCTGGAATATTAGTTTAGCTAGACCCTTTGTAAGAATGTCTGCAGTTTGTTCTGTCGTTGGAATACACGCGATGTCCAGTATTGCTCCTTCTATCTTCTCTTTAAGAAAATGTCTATCTACATCCACGTGTTTAGTTTTGTCATTATAAACCGGATTATGAGACATACTTATAGCCGCCCTATTATCACAATGAACTTTTAGTGGCATGTCCATGGTAATCTTTAGTTCTTCCGTTAGCATCTTCAGCCAGAGTATCTCACAAACCCCGTGAGCCATAGATCTCAACTCTGCCTCAACACTACTCCTTGCCACCACCGGTTGTTTTTTTCTTCTCCATGTCACCAGGTTTTCCCACACAAACGTACAGTAACTTGAAATTGACCGTCTGTCATCTTTGGATCCGGCCCAGTCTGCATCCGTGAATATTTCAACCTTTCTTTCGTTAGACTTCTTGAAAAATAACCCGAGACCAGGATTGCCTTTGAGATATCTCAAAATTCTATACACTGCCTCCATGTGCTCTTTTGTTGGTGAGTGCATGTACTGACTAACAAGGCTTACTGCAAATGCTATGTTCGGCCTAGTATGGGATAGGTAGATAAGTCACCCAACCAATCGTTGATACCTCCCTTTATCCATGAGTTCACCAGTTAGCTTTTCCCCCATTTAAGAGTTTGAATCTATTGGTGTATCTACTGGTTTGCATCCTAGCATCCTAGTTTCATGAAGCAAATCCAACACATATTTCCTTTGTGACACAGATATCCCTTGTTTACTTCTTGCAATCTCCATTCCTAGGAAAAACCGTAAACTCCCAGGTCTTTTATTTCAAATTCTGTTGCCAATTCTTGTTTCAAACGCTTTATCTCCTCTAAATCATCCCCTGTCAAAATTATGTCGTCCACATAAACAATTAGAATTGTGACCTTACCATTCTTGTGTAGATAAAACAAGGTGTGGTCTGACTGAGCCTGTTTATAGTCTTGCTGTTTGAGGGCCTTTGCAAACCTATCGAACCAAGCTCTAGGGGACTGTTTCAGCCCATATAGAGATTTTTGTAATCTGCATACTTTACCATTATCCCCATCATGGTTAAAACCTGGTGGTAATTCCATATATACTTCTTCCTCCAAGTCACCATTTTAAAAAGCATTTTTTACATCTAATTGCTGTAATGGCCAATCTAGGTTGGCTGTTAACGACAGTAAGACTCTGACTGAATTAATTTTGGCAACTGGAGCAAAGGTCTCCTGGTAATCAATCCCGTACGTTTGAGTGTATCCTTTAGCGACCAATCTTGCTTTATAACGCTCAATTGCACCATCTGCTTTGTATTTTATAGTAAATACCCATTTACAGCCTACTGGCTTCTTATCCTTGGGTCTTTGTACAATTTTTCAGGTTTTATTCTTCACGAGGGCTTCCATCTCTTCCATGATAGCTTTCTTCCACTTAGGACATTTCAAGGCTTCTTCCACGGTTTTAGGCGTTTCTTCTGCATTAAGATTCACAACCAAAGCTCGAGTAGATTGAGAAAGGTGTTTGTATTTTACAAACTTCGATATAGGATGTTGGGTGCAAGATCTTACTCCTTTCCTCAGGGCAATAGGAAAATAAAGATTACTATCGATTGTGGTTGAACCTGATCTCGATTGATTCTTGGCTGGGCGAATTTTCTGGGTTATCTACCCCTTTTGAATTCTTCCTTCGAGAATAAGTCAACAATTGCAGCTGTGTTTGCAATACTCCCCTTGAATTGGGAATTTTAAATTTGTCTGGACACATATCTTGTTTTTGAGGGTTATTCGAAACTGAATCTTGAAAATCACGGGAGAATCTTATGGTGGCGTCCAAATCTTTGAATTGAATATTTGGTAGATTTTCTAGATTTGAAAGATTTGTAGAATCTACATTTGGTGGATTCGGTAGACTTGAGGAAGGGTTTGTTGGCTGATTTGAAATCGGAACAATAGGAGGATACGTTTTTTGCAGGTTTAGTAAATCCAGAGAATCTGGAGAAGAATTCCAGAAGTATTCCCACAAATCTGCTCTATCCCCAACTGAATCTAGGTTCCTATTCTTGACCGAATTTAGTTTTTTATCTGGTTCCAAAAAATTAACTTCATCCATTCTCTCCCCCTGAAGGGAATTTTTTGAGAAATACGGTTGATCTTCAAAAAATCTAACATCCATGGACGTGAAAAATCTCCTGTTTTCTGGGGAATAACAACGGAACCCTTTTTTTGTGGTGGAGTAACCAACAAACACACACTTAAGAGCTCTAGGATCTAACTTACTCCTATTTTGATCATGATTGTGAACAAAAGCTGTACATCCAAAGACTTTAAAGTCCAAAGATGAAAACAACCGTGACTCAGGGTATGACTCAGACAGTTTTTTTATAGGTATTTGAAAGTTTAAGACCCTTGTAGGTAACCGATTTATCAAATGACATGCAGTAAGAATGACCTCCCCCAAAAAATTTTTGGAACATTAGAGGTGAATAATAGAGCCCGAGCTACTTCTAAGAGGTGGCGGTTTTTTCTTTCTGAAATCCCATTTTGTTGCGGAGTATTGACACAAGAACTTTGATGAATCATTCCATTTTGAGTTGTAAATTTTAATAAATGAGAGTTAAAATATTCAGTACCATTGTCAGTACGAAATATTTTTATATTCTCATTGTATTGATTTTTTACCATAGAATGGAAACTTTGAAAAATTTGTGGAGTTTCAGATTTGTCCCTTAATAGATACACCCAACAAACTCTCGTATGATCATCAATAAAAGTTATAAACCACCTTTTATTAGTCAAGCTCCGGATTCTAGATGGACCCCAGATATCGCTATGAATTAACATGAAAGGAGAAGAGGCACGATAAGACAAGGAAGGATAATGAACACGTTTGTGTTTGGCTAACTGACAAATTTCACATTGAAAAGAATCTTGAGTTTGAAACAATGATGGAAACAAATGTTTTAAATATGCGAAACTTGGATGACCTAGCCTACGATGTAACAACATTATCTTTTCTAATCTAGACGTGGTACCATTGCATACTGCCGTGTAAAGTTGAGTACCCTCGTTGAAATCATTCTCAAAGTAGTATAACCCTTCGAATTTTTTAGCACTGTCAATCATCTTCCTCGAGGTCCGATCCTGAAAAACACAATTTGATCGTGAGAAGTCTATCACACAATCTAAATCTTTAGTAATCTTACTAACAGATAGCAAATTGCATGATAATTTTGGAACATGGAGGACAGATTTGAGGGTAATTTGTGGACTTAATTTAACACTTCCAGTTCCTGCGACACTTGTAAGAGATCCGTCAGCTATCTTTACTTTGTGAGTACCCGGGCTAGGTTTATAGGATGTGAAAAAACTCCTCCTTCTAGTCATATGATCCGTAGCTCCCGAGTCTACTATCCAAGGCTCGCTTTTAACTGTTAATCCACCAAAAATTGTAAAACTCGTACCTTTTTTAACCAAACAAGAGGTTCCCAAAGGCTGTGAACATGTGCTTTGAGTGGTTGTTAGGAGTCTCCGCAATTGCTCCAATTGTTCATTAGTGAACACTGCTCCTAAATTGTTGTCCACCCCTTTTTCTGCCTCAAGACTGTGAGTTGTTTGAAGTCCCTTAGCCTCTCAATTTTGTTGCTTGTTTGGTATCCAAGTTTTTGGTTTTCCATTCAACTACCAGCAGGTTTCCTTGGTATGATGTGGCCGTTGACAATGGTCACACCACAATTGTGCCTTTTTGTTCCCTCGTCCTTGGGATCCTCGAACTATCGTGGCCGAAGTCTCTGTTTTTGAGGCAGTGGTCTCCTTGAGCATTACTTTCTTCCGCCATTCTTCCCTTCGAACCTCCGCAAATATCTCCTCAACAATGGGCAGTGGTCTCATCCCAAGTAGCCGTCTTCTAACCTCATCTAGTTCTTTGTTGAGTCTAGCTAGGAAATCATAGATCCTGTCTTTATCCACCATTTGCTGATAAAGCACTGCATCTTCAGGGTCTCGCCAGTTGCAACTTTTGAATAGGTTGAGTTCTTGCCATAGTTTTGTAAGGCTATTGAAATATTGAGTCACGTCACTCTCCCCCTGCCTCAAATTCCTAGCCTTGTTCCTTAACTCAAACATTTGAGATGAATTTTCTAAATCGGAGTAGGCAAAGGAGACTGCCTCCCAGATCTTCTTAGCCGTCGGAAAGAACAGATAGGTCTCTCCTATCTTTTCCTCCATGGAATGGATCAACCATGCCATTACCATGGAATTTTGGGCATCCCAAATTGAGAAGGATGGATCATCAATTCTGGGCATGGCAATAGTGCCATCTAAATATCCTATCTTTCCTTTTCCCCTAATAACCATTTGAATGGAACGGGACCACTGAAGGTAATTTTTACCATTTAGTTTGTGTGTGGTAATTTGTAAAGAAGAACTTTCAGAAGCCACAGTAGGAGCAATTTTAGGAATTGGTTGAGTAGGAACCGAAGTTGCCTCAGAGCCCTCATTCCTGCTTGCTTCTGCCATGTTTCTCTCAACTCTATACTGCCTTTAAAGACCGCTCTGATACCATAAAGGAAAGTAAGAGGAAAGAAACGATACACTGTTGGGCTGAAGTTTTTTGTTCAATATATATTTTTTTAACATAAAACGGGTACATAATATATAGACTAACTCCTAACTTAAACTCCTAGTTACCTGCCTTAAACATAGGAAACTTACTTATCTAAATGATATATTGATATCTTCTAAATAATCGAGTTGATCCTGAAATCTAGGACACATTAACAAACTTGGATTTCCTACAATATCAATACCCTCCCCCCAAAGACGCACCTTGTCCCCAAGGTGAAACTCTGGAAATCGTTCATTTACTACTTCAAATGGTTCCTAAGTATCATCATGAGAAGGGAGGTTGGCCCAATGAATAAGAACTTCCAAGTCTGTGGATGCCCCTCGATGTGACTGCCTTACACCACAAAGTTCTGCAGGTACCGCAACCATCTCTAGATCCGCTGTTAATTGGGAAGGCAGGGAATAGGTAGGAAGTGCATTGCCTTTGGCTGGACGAAGCTACGACACATGAAAGACAGGATGAACCGTTGATGAAGGTGGCAACTTAAGACAATAAGCTACCAGCCCAACCTTTTCGAGTACCTCAAATGGTCCATAATATCGAGGTGCCAATTTCTCAAATTTGCGTTTAGTTAAGGAGCGCTGGCGATACGGATGTAATTTGAGAAACACCAAATCTCCCACAGCAAATTGCACATCTCGTCGTTTACCATCAGCTCGATCCTTCATCTTCTATTGGGCCTTCTGAAGATGTGTCTTCAATTCATCTAAAAATTCATTTCTCTCCTTTAACTTTTTATCCACCGTGGCCACTGGTGAGGAGCCCAATGTATAACGGATCAATGGGGGAGGGTCGCGACCATATAAAGCACGGAAAGGGGTCGTATTAGTCGCAGTGTGAAAGCTTGTGTTATACCAAAATTCAGCCCATGGAAGCCAACGAGCCCACTGCCTCGGGGTTTTGGACGAGAAACATCGTAAGTAAGTTTCTAAACAGCAATTTACCACCTCGGTTTGACCATCCGTTTGAGGATGATAAGTTGTGCTTCGCAACAAAGAGGTGCCCTGTTGCTTAAACAATTCTGACCAAAACACACTCAGAAACACACGATCTCTGTCCGAAACAATGGTGCGAGGAATCCCATGTAGGCGGACTACTTCCCGAATAAAGGCCGCTGCTATTGTCACAGCTGTATAAGGGTGTTTAAGGGGAATAAAATGGGCGTACTTACTTAGCCTGTCAACTACCAAAAGAATAACCTCAAAGCCTTCCAATTTGGGCAATGCTTCGACGAAGTCCATAGACAAATCCTCCCACACCTTGTCAGGTAGCGGCAATGGTTGTAACAGCCCACCCGGAGCTAAAGCGAAATATTTATGCTGTTGACAAACTTGGCATTTGGCGACATATGTCATCACATCGGTTTTCATGCCCATCCAAAGCCATTCCGCTGCAATCCTCCGGTATGTTTTTAGCACCCCAGAATGTCCCCCAACTGTTCCATCATGATAAAAACGAAGCAAGTCAAGTATGAAAGGAGAAGAACGGGAGAGAACTAAACGTCCCTTATGGAGCAATCTGTCCTGCTCCAATGAGAAACCCGGATGGGCTTTGGAATTAAGCTGAAGATTTGCCCTTATCCGTGCAAGCTTGTCGTCTAATTCGACCTGTTGTGACAACTCCTCTGTACTTAGCACCATAGGCACGAAAATTGCTCCTAAACTTAGTGCTGCAGGTACTCGAGAAAGTGCATCTGCTGCCTTATTCTCCCCACCTACTTTATATTGAATCACGAAATCATAACCCAGCAACTTAGTTAACCACTTCTTATTATCTTCGCTGACCAAACGCTGTTCCAATAGAAACCTTAAGCTTTGTTGATCGGTGCAAATTATAAAATGCCTACGCAGCAAATATGGCTGCCACTTCTGCACTGCCAACACTATCGCCATCAGTTCGCATTCATAAATTGATTTAAGGCGATTACGAGGAGAAAGAGCTTGGCTGAAGTAAGCTAGTGGTCGCTACCCTTGCATCAAGACTGCCCCCACACCTACATTAGATGCGTTCGTTTCAACAATGAAAGGTTGACTGAAATCCGGAAGAGCCAATACTGGGGCTTCCATCATTTTTTGCTTTAAAAGGACAAAGGCTTTTCCCGCTTCTGCATTCCAAAGGAAGTTGTCTTTCTTGAGAAGGTCCATCAGTGGAGAAGCAATGGATCCATACCCAGCTACAAACTTACGATAGTAACCCGTCGACCCTAAAAAACCACGTAACTCCCGTAAGTTAATAGGAACCGGCCAATTCTACATTGCTTGGACTTTGGAAGCATTCGCTGCTACACCATTCCCTGATATGACATGTCCCAAATACTCCACACTAGGCTGTGCAAATATACATTTCTTCTGGTTAGCATATAACTTCTGGTTGTGCAACTCCCGAAGTACCCGGTCCAAGTGCACCACATGTTCGTCCAAAGATCGGCTATATATCAAAATATCATCAAAGAATACCAAAACAAACTTGCGTAGGTAGGGTCGAAAAACTTCGTTCATGAGGGATTGGAAGGTTGCTGGAGCATTAGTGAGGCCGAATGGCATTACCAAAAACTCATAACGGCCTTCATGCGTGCGAAATGTTGTCTTTGGTGCATCCTCGCTGCGAACCCTAATTTGTTGATATCCTGACTTGAGGTCAATTTTTGAAAACACCGTTGCCTCATGTAGCTCATCCAACAACTCATCGATTACCGGGATGGGAAAACGGTCGGGTACCGTTTCACGATTAAGTGCTCGATAATCTATGCAAAACCTCCAACTCTCATCTTTTTTTTTGACCAAAAGAACCGGACTGGAAAAGGGGCTAACACTTGGTCGAATTATTCCTGCGGCCATCATCTCACCAACCAAGCGTTCAATCTTCGCCTTTTGAATCTGTGGGTAGCGATATGGCCTAACGTTAACCGGAGATACTCCTTCCTTGAGCGCAATCGCATGTTCCTTGCCCCTACTGGGAGGCAGCCCTTTAGGAGTTT